>QKQZ01055498.1:0-20318 GCA_003595255.1 Solenopsis fugax | reverse complement strand
AGAGAGAGAGAGAGAGAGAAGGGGGCGATAGAGAAGAACCTCGCGATACGTGCCAACAAGCATTAACAATGCCTTTCTCGGAAATTAATCGGGATCAATGAATTCCGATTTCTCGCGAAGCCATCTCCGAGTCTCCGAAAATGAAATGACGCCCATTAATTAAGCCGTCGACCTACATCGTTCTTAATTCGTATCTTCGGAATCGATCGATATTATGCAGTGATTATTAATCGCTCCTCACCAATGTAATTACTTCGAGAGCATCCTCGTCACTTGTCCCGCGAGAAACCCGCTTAAAACATTGTAATCTATATCCGTCACTTCCGCGAGGAAAAATTGCTCTTTGCAAAGACTTTCATTTTACAATTAGAAAAGTTTTTATTTCCTTTCAGGCCTATTTTGGAGATATTGCAATTCCAAGTGTAATTTATTTACAAAATTTTATATTACGCATATTTTATTCTATTTTGAAAAATATTGTTTTGCATTTTTTGTTCTATTTTTAAAATATTTTTTATATTACATAAAAAATAGTTTTCATAAAAGTTTCAAAATAGAAAAAACAAAATGCAAAGACGCAGGTAAATGTCTTAGTCCAAACATGTTCCTATATCCGCATGGAAATTTATTAATATTATTCTTAAATGTTTTTATAACATTAATATTTAATTGTGTAATCTCTAAATACTTAAAAATATTTATAAGGCAGATTATTTTAAATGTTAAAAAAATTAAGGTTAAAGAAATAAATTTGTTGCAGAACTAGATTAGAGTTTAAATTGTTTAAAGAAACATCATGTATTTGTTAAAATAATATTTTGTATTTATTTTAAAAACGTAATAGGATAATAAGCATTTAGGATATTAAAGACAAGTATTTTAAATTGTCCGAATATTGGTTTATTCACTCAAAAAAAGTTTTGCTGATGTAGGGAGATTTCTAAGTCAAACAACAAAAATTCATCGCTATTTTTTATATCTGCTAAAATATTGTTTGTCACGTATAGAATTTATAACAGCAACATTTTAGCAATCCTAGAAAATTAGATCTCATTACCAATTATACAGTCAAATTTTATAACAAATTGGCCTTAACATGAATAGGGACCATAGAAAAATTTTTCTTCTAAATTTTACAAACAATTCAGATATAAATTCTGTGTTTGTTATTTAGATTGGTTAAGTATCAAACATATGCGATATCGCAATATTTGCTAATTATTCATTTATCTTAGTTAATTTTTTGCAGTCAAAAAATTGTAGCTGTAGCAAGACCATTTTCTTGAACGTTCAGATATTTTACAAGTGTTAATTATTTTCGGAATTAAAAAAAGTGTTTCTTATCTTCATGTTAATAATGGCATTTTATACTTCATATATCAGTTAATTATATAATTTAATCATTTTATATCGTACAAATTCTTACTAAACTCCAACAATCTTTGTATTGTAACATATCTGATTGCTGGGACATTTACCCTGCACATTAAAATACACGGAATATAAAATATATATTAAGACACATACATACACAAACACACGCATATTGAAATGTACGGCGTATAAAATTATAAATAGAATTCGTGACATCTGACGCGGATTGTAGATCGTTCTAAGTGGGTTCAACGAATTCTCTATTTCAAGACGAAATTGTCGAGAGTGTTCCAAAGTGGCTCGAAGGGCTCGAAGGTTGCGCCCGATTTTCCAATCCACCCCTTTGTCCCGGAATTATTGGTCTCACGTTCAATCGCGAGCGTGATTCGTTCAGAGTGCATTCTTTAAACAAGTATATATTCCCGATATCTGTGACCGTCTTGGGAAGAGTTTATAACAAAAAGACGCGAGCACGCGGGTTAATAGGACGATCGTCTTTATTGATCGTCCTCGAGGCGTCTCTACAGCGGTAGGATATCGCGTGATCGCTCGCGGTTTCTTTGAACTTCTTTCCCTTCGTCTAATGACAGTTTCCCGCTTATTTCTCCGCGCGAGGAGCAGAATACATATTGGGTGGCCCACATAAACCGTTACAGTTTAATATCTCGAGAAACAGCGCGATCGACTCTAACAGATGTGATCCTATACAGCACAGCATTGCAAAAACATTGCCAAATATTGCTGCAATTTTTCAGCAACATTCCAGTAATGTTAAAATGTCCGCTTCAGAAATTGTTGATACCTAATGTTGCAGCAACGTTAATACAATATTATGTAATATATATATTGCTTCAATGTTGCTGCAACATTAGATATCAATAACTTCTGAAGCGGATATTTTACCATTGCTGCAATGTTGATGAAACATCACATCAATATTTTGTAATGTTTTTGCAATGCTGTACTGTATATGATGTTAAATTTCTTAAGTTCAGAGGTCTTTAAATCTATTTTAAGACTGACTTCCCTCCGTCTTCTCTAAGAGAAGAAACTTAGAAATCTCAAATAATTATCCATATAAAATCAATCATTTTCCTAATCTATGACAAGTAATTTTTGTCTGAAACATTTTTTATTGAAACATTTCAAAAGTTATAAGAAAATTCAGAGTGAGAAATTCTATTGTTTATTATATATTTCATAAATTGTTCGATTATTATGTTTAAGTATCTGTGTAAAATTAAAACAGAATTATTTTATTTAAAAGTTATTTAATTTATTAGTTGTAGATATTATTCAATTTATTAGATATTAAAAGTTATTGGGACAAAATTATCTCATTGATTTAAAATCTATTTAATTTATTGTTTTCTCTTCATTTTTAAGTAAAATTGCGTTTTGAAATACACATTTGCAAATTTGGTGAGAAAATAACATTACGCTGCATAAGCGATTATAAACCAAATTATTCAATGTTTTGCGCTTTGCAGCTGGTTTCAGAGTTAAAATTCGAGTATTCACGGCCAAAATTTTTTTTCATTTAATAAGAAAAAACAAATAAATCTAAGAAACTTACAATTCATAAATTTCGATTATTTTTAGTTCATATTGTATAACCAAAACATCCTTAATGCTTTAATCTAATCGTCTCATTCTGTAAAAGCTCCCAACTTTTGAAAGAATGATTATAAAAAAAAAATGTTTCAGATAAAATCCAAGTAAAACAACAGGTTACGATAATGTTAAAATAAATCGTGACTGAACAAAAAGTAACTTTTATTGTTCATCTTGAAGTCATTTTGATGTCATGATAACTTTTTGTTATAATTAAAAGTTACTTACCTTTTCACGTAGAAACAGAAACAATTGATTGTATATAGGTACTCATTTGAAATTTCAAAGACATCCTGTACATTTGTATAAACGGCGCACTACACCATATGCTCCGATTCGGCCGAATTCCGTAAATTTTCCCTTGAGATGCCAATAACTCAGCGTCGTTCATGCGTGCGTGATAAGATAACATCGAAATTGTAGTCATCATTCACACTGATAAAAAAAAATAGTAATAAATTTCAACGAGTGAAATGTAGACAAACAAGAATACAGAAAGCGTAAAAATTTATTGCAAAAGAAATTCCGAGAGAGAGAGAGAGAGAGAGAGAGAGAGAGAGAGAGGCCATATATTCTATAAAAAGGTGCATATTACAAATATATACAGCGTTTTGGAGGACAAAATATTGTCCTCCAAAATAACTGGGCAGTGATTTCTATAAAAAATTAATATATTTCGGAATTAAGGCTCGATTTGTTCCCTTATCTTTGAGGAAACAATTTTGGACTATTGCTGCCTTATTGGATTGGCTGAAAAGAGGAAGAAAAAAAAGAATAAACTTTCCACCAATCAATTAGAATTCTTAATATTGATTAATATTTTAAAATGTATTTATCCTTCTGTTAATTGTATTTATATTTAAAATAAGATAGGAGATATTGCATTTCAAATAGTATTTCATTGATTTCATAGTTTTATACTTCGAATAATCGTGTTTACCATAGATTCTTATGTAGAAAATTTGTTAAAAAAAAAATAAAATTGTATACACGTTGCAAAAATTGAATTTAAAATAATTTTCATTTGTATACATTATACAAGATGTTCCATAACTGGTACAAATGAGAAGGGAGAGTGATTCTACATAAAAAAAATAAGTCAAAAACGTAGAATAAAATACTTTGAATGCGTCATTTCTAAAATAATTAAGTTTATATATAAATTTGCATATTTTGAATAAAATATAGAATATCTCAAACTATTTATTTTTTATATAATAAATAATTTTTATAATAACTGTACTTTAATACTTAATATCTTAATACTTTTATACACAGAATAATGGAATGAATCAAGGAAAACACATTGTTGTTAAAAAAAATTATACAATATACAACTACATTTTTACAATTGCTAAATTTTTACTATATTTTTACAATTTTTACAATTTGCAACTATTTTTTTAAAGACAATGTGTTACGTATATTTTTTTATACGTGTTTTCTTTGCATTAATTTATCTTTTTATTTTATTACATACATAAAAGTATTAAGGTACGACTATCAAAAATGAATAACTTACGAGATATTTCATGTCAAAATATATCAATTTTTAAATTCGATTATTTCGAAAATAATCAAAAAAGAAAAATTTATTCTTTTTTTTATTTATTTTTTATAAAAAATCATACCCTTCCGATTATTGAATTCCCTTTTTATTAAATCTACATACATAAATATGTAAAATAAATATATAATTATAATTAGTAATAGCACGTAGTCATAAACACTGTATAAATTTTCTAAACATATAATGTTTAAATGTACACTGAAAGAAACAAGTAATAAATTTTAATAAATATTTGTTTGAATAGTTGCAATGAAATATTTACTTACGGTACATAAATATTTACTCAGTAAAAAAATGATAGTTAAATTAGTGGTTCTTGTACTAAATATAAATATTTATTTACATTTAGTAAATATATATTTTATTGCAATTATTCAAACATTAAAATTTAGTAATTTTTTTTCTTTCAATGTATATAAAATCAACATATATAATATGTGCTACTTACAAGAATGATATCTGTATATCATGTTATGCGATTATAAAAGTATCTTTATATCATGTGTTGCTATTTATGCATAAATTGGATTGCCAATAATCTTATTCTTTGACTATCAATGATCTTGTTGCTCAATTCTCGCACTTCAGAGGATTTATCCCAGTCCAGAAGGCTTAGAAAACAAGGTCCCTCCCCCTTATCCTCTTTCTTTCTCTCTCCTCTCTCTTTCTCTCATTTTTTCTTTCTTTCTACTATATCAGTAAAATAACAATTGTCAATCGTCAATCGTCAATCATGATTGTAATCGCATGTCGCTATAGTGGATGCTTAAAATTCTATGATGCAACGTTCAAGAAAAAGAAAAGGAAACAAAGACAGGAGTAACAATCAAACGTGCCGGTTCAGTATCATTAGCATTCACAATTAGTGACAGATCAATCAGATTTCCCAACTTCACGATTCATGTTATCGAGTCCAACCTTCGTCGCACGAGCAGATTTCTCTCGCATACCCACTTATAATCTGAAGCGTCGTTCTGCGTAGTTCTGCGTCACAAGGTTGTGCATCGCGATGCGATGTTTTCCATCGCATCAGCGGTTTCGCGCATGCGCGCGACCGCAACACGCGGCCGCGCATACAAGCTGCATTGTACACACGGACGTTTCGAGAAAAATTTCACGAGCGGGTCGCTACTTTTCGATGATTATAGAAATGAGCGAGGAAATCGGCGTTCAATTCGCGCAATATCCGTATCACACGATTTCGAACGTCACGAGGCAAATTATTAGCAGAGAAAATAAAACAAAAGGAAAAGGACAAATTTGAAGTTGCCGGTGGCGCGCGGCGTGGGAGAACCAGCGGAGTCCTCTCCCATTCGAACTAAACACACTGCTGGGCGACGCGCCGCGCATGCGTCGGGACCAGAACCGTAACTAACTTTTCATGTGCTCTGCACCAAGTTTTAATTTTTGGATTATTAATTTTTTGGAAGAAGAAATATAATAAAATGAATAATGAAAGAAATATGATAATATAATTGTACGAATTATTCATAAATAATGATTGTATATATAAGCAATTTAAAATATTATTTATATGTATTATCATTATATAAATGGAAATAATTATTTTGATTATACTTTTTTGACTTTCAATTCAGCAAATTTATCGATTATATTATCATAAAATCTTTAACGATATTATATTCAATCAAAAATATAGAAAGATTGAATAATCGTTCTTGTTCAATAGTCGATCTTAAATAATTAATTTTAATTTGCTAAAATTTAAAACTTGAAAATATTATATTTGACAATTTTTTCTAGTAATCGATTATGTATGATATCATACAACTTGGAAAATTACATAATTACAAAAGTGAGCAAATCCACTAGATATTTTTGATCAATGAAATTATAAATATTCTTGTAAATTTGCTTACTGTCGTAATTTTTATCAAGTGTGTGATATAAATCAGTGATAGATATCGAGATACATTTTAAAAATATACAGATACAGATGCAGATGCATGTAAAAAAATATGTATCTAAATACAGATTAAACAAATACAAATTAAAATGTATATACATAGATATTTAAGAGAATCTTCATACAATCAGTTGATTATTACTATGTAATCCTGATCTTTTAAAAATTTAAAGAATTAATCATCTTTTATGTTAGATAGTAAAGATCACAGATAGTACACAATATTGATAAAAGATATACAAAATATTTGTAGTAATCATTTGAATTTATTTTTATAAATGTTTACGAAAATATCTCATGAACATTTTTGTGATCTTAGATTGAATAGATTATAAAGATTTATCATAAATATCACATAAAATATTTAAAAAATTATAAATATTAATTTTTTATTTATTACAAATGTTATGTAAAATATGTAGTCTATATTTTAACATTTTAAATATTTTAATTTTTTTCTTTGTGTATATAAAATATCTATAAAACACTTATATAATATATAAAAAAGTAGGTAGTAATACACATTAATAAACTTACCGAGCTGCTCCATGAATTCCATCCTTTCGCTGACATCTTGTTCTGCTGCTTACAAACATACATCATTTAATCATAAATTCGTAAATGTTCTCTATTCCGAATCGTTATCAATGTCAGCAACAGTTTGAATATGCTTAAATGTATTACGAGCCTCTCAATGTCATGGCGAGGTGTTCAGTCTTTAACATTTTCCATATTTCTTGCTCGAGTAATTTAGCCTAAAAGAGAAGTGAATTTAACATTGTGTAATGCCTATAACAATTAATATAAACTGACTATAAAGTTTTAATATTAACCTTCAGATATAATGTTGGCTGCATCCAGTTCAGATTCCTCTTTCATCTTTTCATTCTTTTTTTCTCGCTTGTTTACATTTTTCCAATTTACAATTGTTTTAGCCGCTTGATTTTCCAGTAACAATTGTTTTAGCCGCTTGATTTTTATATAACTCTTACAATCGGCCCAAATGTCATTGTAAGATTTTACTTTCATACCAGCGACCCTTAAATATTTCTTCAATATGTATGTGCTTATCTTGTGGTTTCTGAAATAATTTAAAATGTTAATTTTAAAACTTGTAACGATTTGTATAGGATAGCAATTGTTATAGAAATTGTCTACTAGAGAAACTGCTGTACCTACAACATTGTTACGCCTCCTCTTTCTACTTTTTCTACTCTCTTCCTGTTTAGAATTATTTTCACTTGAACTTTTACTGAAAAATTCTCTCTGATAAATTTTCCTCCATTTTATTTTTAGTTTTCATTATTTTGTTAGCTTTCTCTGTTACCATTGCATGCATATCTTCGTCGGATATATGATCATTGACATTTTTTGAGGGGAGAATATCTTGTACTTTTACCTCGCCCTTGGAAAAACCCTAAAAGTATGGAGCGTCCGACTATTGCAACTATTGCATGGATTAAAAATGGCTGCGTTCAGCAAAACGCAACAGTTTAGCAACCATTTTATAATTGTCCGCTGAACGGTCCTAAACGAATTCAACGTCTCAACATGTTTACTCAGCGATCGCCATGAGAGTCCGTTTGGGGCCGCTTACGTGTTCGGACGTGTTCGCCCGTTACTGATATTTTTGAAACCGCCGATTGCATCACAATCGACAGCCGGGATGATACGATAGTTATCGTTCTGCGCACCTTGAAAAGCTGGATATTACTTGTGAAAGCTAGATACTACTTGTGAAAGCTAGATTTAAACTTGGTTTAATGGCCAAATCGTCCCCACCCTTCTAATACAGGGGACGGGTGCCAAATCAAAGGAAGAACAAGAACAACAACAACTGCGGTCGCCATGATTTCCAGTGAACTGAAAGTACGCTGATTCAGCAAACAATCATAAAACGGTTGCTAAACTGTTTCGTTCTGCTGACGCAGTCAATGTGGTGTGACAAGAAAGTAACCGACGCGTGACGTCACATGACTAACCCGAGACAAACGAATGTCGTTCGACAATGAATCTTTACGTAGACACAACGGACAAAGGCAAAACGAGTCGTTCCCGTTCAAAGAATTTTAATACAACTAGTAGCGTCTCATTCAACATTCGCGGTATTATACCGATACTGAAGATATTGCGTTCTTTCGAGCGAATGTGCGCGCGCACGCTCCCGCGAAAACTTTACTTGAAGCGACGTGAAAAGCATACATGGCAACGCCATATTTCACGAAGGGAACACGATCGCGTCTACACACATCGTCCCTCATGTATCACGATCGCTATTACATATTCGGCACTCTTACTATCACATTTCCGCACAATTCAACTTGATTCAAACTCAAAACACACGAGCGTATACAAGAATCGTATGCCGCGTATGCGTGCGACCGGCGACAGAGAAAGCAAGAGAAAGAGAGAGAAAAACCAATATGGCGACAGTACTGCGCCGCTCGGCCGTCTCCGCCGCCGCTCGGCAACTGTCGTCGACACTGTTATCGGCACCGCCGCTGTTAGCAGTGCCAGCGCCGCTGCCATGTTGATTTTCGCCTTTCCATCGCGCAAATTGGCGCGAATTGTGCACATATATGTTGTTGATAGTGTCGACCTGCCGACGTGATAGCGGACGATCTCGATACATGGGTCACACGGTGTCAGGTGTCATGCGTAGAGTGCGTGATCGCACTCGATTACGAGGTGCGATTCCATAATTTCGTAATATGGTCGTCTGGTCCCCACGTCCGGATCGACAGAGACTTTTACTACCAAGTACCACTTGATCAACTTGATTGCATTGTTTACAAGGCGCGACGTCATGTATTTTAATATACGGAATATTATATACAATCATAGTCAATCGTTATTTCCATTTCAATTGATTTCAGTTTCCCTTCGTTCTGGGCTCTGGGCCCTTGTTGCCCCTCTGCCTAGGTACGGTTCTGGCCGGGACGCCCGGCCCGTCCGACGAAGCTGTGTGACGCGGTGCGGAACGTAAAGGGGACGACAAACAACGCGAGAGGAGATTCCGAATCGGAACTGGGAAACAACGCCGTCGCATCGCCTCGTGCCGATCGCCAACGATGCGGGACGCCGGACGTCGCATCCCCTAGGAGTTGCGACGTCGCCGAGAGAGAAAGAGACAGAAAAAGAAACAGAGAGAAAAGGGACGAGGTGCGTAAGTGCGCGAAAATGTGATCACCCCGTCGTCGGGCCGCCTATTCCCGTCTCGTCGACGAGACAACAGCCGTCGTTCAACAGCGGACGCAGTCGCCCGTGCGCAGTTTCTATCATTCACGCCAGCTTCACCTCCGAGCCCGCCCAAGTATGAACGGGCAAGTGCAGTCGTCGCGGGAGAGGTTAGGTGGGTGAAACACGCCTGCTGTTTACGTCCTGACAACTAGCTGTCAACGGACCGCAACGGTCCCTCGATTTTTCCAACTTTTCCTTTTCTTTCGTCTGTTTTACTTTTTTGTCTCTCACTTCCACTTTGGCCTGCTTTTTCGATATGCTTGACCGCGCATTCATCTCGAGTTTGGCACGCTGTACGTGGCTGTACGCCGTGTCTGACAGCGCGAGGCCTAGTTTTCATTGTTTCTACTCTACGTGGAGACGATCGAAGCGCACCCCACTTTGCCTCTAGCAAAATTGGATAGATGAACATTGTATGATGTGTAGATAATAATGTCTATTGTCTACCCCAGTCGTGCGATAAGGTGGATGAGGGACAATACACAATAAAAAACATTCTGTATTATATTTGTGCACTCAAAAAAGAAGTGTTTAATTAAGGTATTAAAATGTCTTATTTCTCTCTTTGTTTTTTAAACACTTAAAAATGTTTTAGTTTTAATCGGTGTTTAGATTTAAAACGCTTCAAATTGAAATGTCTCTTTAACTCATCCTTTTCTATTGTATGTGATAAAAAACGTTTTGTATTTATGCACTGAAAAAAGAAATTTTAAGGTATTTAATTGTCTCCGTTTTTTAAATACTTAAAAATATTTTAAACAGTATTTAGATTTAAGATACTTAGACCTAGTTGCACCAATGTTATTTCGATTTTAAACGAGACTTAAACATATATCTGTCTTTATCTTTCTTTCTAAATAAATAAAGACAGATGCATACTTGAGTCTCGCTTAAAACCAAAATAACTTTGGTGCAATCAAGCCCTAAACATTTAAAACTGAAATATCTCTTTAACACTTCTTTTTTAAATGTACACAATAAAAAATATTTTGTATTTATGCACTCAGAAAAAGTGTTTAATTTTAAAATGTTAAAATGTTTAATTTCTCTATCTCTGATTTTTAAATACTTAAAAACGTTTAAAACTAAGATGTCTAACATTTTTTTTCAATGTACATGATAAAAAATTTGTATTTGTGTATTCAAAAAAGAAGTGTGCAGTTTAAGATATTAAAATTAAACACTTCTGTTTTATTTCTTTCTCTATGTTTGTTTTTATTTCTAACATTTTGTTTTTTAGTGTACATGATAAAAAATTGGTATTTGTAAATAATAACTGTGCATTTTAAGATATTAAAATTAAACATTTATTTTGTTTTATTTCTTTCTCTATGTTTGTTTTATTTCTATCTCCGTTTTTTAAACATTTAAAAATATTTTAGTTTTAAACAGCACTGAATTTCGAAATACAATCCTGTTATTACTTTGAAAAATTCTTGTGTTAGGATAAATGGTAATTTGAAGGTTGAGGCTAAAGATAATACTTCTCTCTCTTATTCTCGTTATTGTTCACATTATCTTAGATAATTTAAAAAGGATAACACTTATTTAAGACAAAGATGATAATATATTATAATAATCTAGACAAAAATAAGCTATTTCTTTTTCTAGATATTTATATTGTTAATTTTATACAGATGACATTGTTAAAGCAGATAATTAATAACAAATATAACATAGGAATTATCCTTTCCTTGTGAAAACAGTTCGTCCGCTTATTCCGATGTTAGCTGTTATTATCGCCATTTTGTTAATTGTGTGTCAATTTGGATAGTCGATTGAGTACACTGTAAATAACCCTGATGTGTCGCATATATTACAGGCAAGATAAGAAGGCAAGAAATGCAGCGGGGCCCCTGCATTGTGACCTCTTAATTTGTTTACCTTGATGATTTATGTGTTAAAACAGTCCCCCGCGACCGATAACAGATGCTAATCGCTCGCGATTCTGCGAAGCCGCTCCTTATAGTCAACCGGAACATCCCGATCGGAGCGTTAGGTGTGAGCTCAGCGAAACAGTATGGACGATAATTTTAATTAAACAGCATAGAAAATAATATTAACAATATTTAAGTAATATTTAATTTTTATTTATTCTCTTAAAAAAAATGTATTTAAAATATTAAAATGTTTGTCTCTATTCTTTAAATATTTAAAAATGTTTTAATTTTAGAAGATATTTAGATTTAAAGGGATATTCGAGTCTAGAATGCGAAAGAATGACCTATTTTTGAGAATCTTATAAAAAAAACTGCACACATTCTATGCTTTTACATATCCATTTGTACATATTTAGTAAATATCTGAATATTAATTTTCGTACAGCTAAATGCATATTAATTTTTACATAAATTCAGAAACTAACATTTTTCAAGTCAGCTGACACAATTTCTCAGAAACTAGTGAAGCTATCGACTTCAATTTTTGCATAGATAAAATACATGTCTATCACATGAACTATAATAAATAAAAAATACTGCAAATGGCGCAGTTTTAAACAAGTCTCAATTTTTTTAACGAAATTGAATTTTATATGTATGAAAAGTTAGTTAATTTATAAATTTCGTAATAATGCATGTGATAGATATATGTTTTAAATATATGCAAAAGAGTTGAAGTTTTGATAGTTTCTGAAAAATGTCAGCCGACTGAAAAAATGTATCTAAATTTACATAACATAAAAGCTAATAAGCATTTTGACATACAAAAATTTGTAGATTTTCTAGGTATGTATAAGTAGACGCATATATGCAAAAGTACAGAAGAATATATGCAGCAATTTTCTTTTTAATTCTTCAAAATAGGCAAACTATTTTACGCTCTAGAATAACTCCTTAAAACCGAAATGTTTAAAGCAGTTAAATATTTCAGTTTTAAACGTTTTAGTGTCTCAATCTAAATACTGTTTAAAAGTAAACTATTTTTAAGAAACAATGACATATATAATATTTTACTATTTTAAAATTAAATACTTCGTTTTCAAATATTGCTTGTTCTTAAGTGATTTTTGCATAATATATCTATGTGTAATGTATGTATTATGCAGCTTGCACAAGGTACTCAATAGATCAATTATCCAAATTGACACATAGCTGACGAGACCGTGGTAATAATAGCTAACACATTTGAGGCACGTGTAAATTCCTCTTTTAAAAGACAAAAATTATTCTTATTTTTTTCTTTGATATAAGGAGAGATAAAGAAGCGGAAATAGAAAAGTGATATAATATGATATCATATAATGACATCATACGATGAATCATTTTCGTTCATTATAAAATTTGTCATCATAATTTTTAACCTTTCTATTTTGATCTCTACAAGGCAGATATGTATGTACAGAAAATGTGAAAGCACAATGGTTGAGATGCAAACAGAATAGTAGGATTTAAAGGATAATTAGCAAGGAGAAAATAGAAATGACACAATATACAAATAATTGATTAATTAAGAAAAAATAATATAAGACAATGTCGATGAAGTAACACAATTTAATGTTGTTAAATAGATGAATTTTTTCAGGATTAATTTCAAAATAAAACTGTTAAACCGGATATCTTTGTAGGCGGTTTCGGTCCCATGAACCTCGGACTATTTTCCGGGATGGTTGCCACGGACCGTGTTCCTACCATTCAATCATACAACTCAGACGCCGAGTTAGACGACGCCATGACCGCGACAGAGGTCGACAGCAAAGTCAAGACGAAATTGCTCTCAATGTGGAACAATGTTAAATATGGTACATATATTAGACATTCACAGTAAAAATTTAAAAAGTGTTTTATATGTACGTCGATCATTTACTCCTCTATTGAGAATTATTATAAAATATAATTATAGGATTAGATTATTGTCTTATTAATGTCTAACTATTTGACGAATTTGTCATTCGTAATATAATATAATAACATTTATTTACTTTAGCTCACATGCTAAGAAAAGATTTATAATATAAAACTTATTGATTTACACATTTTATCGCTTATATCGTTTTCTTTTATTTTAAACACAGTCTATTAACGACTGGATCTATAATTTATATTACCTTATTATCATGTTATCACACTACAAAATTCTTATTCTATAACTATTCTTATTCCTAATTTCTTCAATTCCTTTTCTTTTTTTCCTCAATATTTATTTTGTCATAATATAAAAATTATGAGAAACAATTGTCTAATTTTTTAATTCTTGCTAAAAGGCTGGACCGTGAAGATGAAGACGAACTTCTCCAAGGAATCTCCCGTATGGTTATTGGGTCAATGTTATCTGAAGAAGTCGGAGTATCCCTTGGAGAAAGCGTCAGAAGCATTGGAGCCAGTCGGATCGGGGAGTCAGGTCTCGTTGGCGATGGATGCCACAAATTTCGAGAATACCATAGAGGAATTCAAGAGGGATTTCATGTCACGCCTTTGGTTAACATACAGACGAGAATTCCCGATCTTGAACGGCTCCACCTTTACCACGGATTGCGGTTGGGGCTGCATGCTGCGCAGTGGACAAATGATGCTGGCGCAAGCCTTAGTCTGCCATTTCCTCGGACGAGGTCGTTTTTCCTTTTCAAATTTATTTTGTTATTGCTAAAAAGATTCATAGATTTTCTGTTAAATTGTTTAAATTAATATTTCAAATACAGATGAGTCACTGATTTATTTTCTTCTTCTTTAGAAACAAGTTTCTTGAGCTTCGGAGAATTGTATACCCTATAATGTCACCATAATTCCGACAGTTTAGAATTTTCTTAAAATCAAGTCGAGAAATTTATTTCTAAATAAAAAATATGCAAGTCAATAACTATGCAAAATAAGTTAAATTAAAAACTACAATAAAAAGTTAATTATTATTCTTAATACTTATAAATTCAAAACATTATATAATTTTTTTTATTCAGTGAACATATAACGAATTTTTTGCATGAACCTGTGTCGTAGAGCTGAATGATAATTTTATTTTCTGATTTTATATGCAGAGTGGAGATGGCGGCCGGAACAATCGACTGACGAGAGCAGTCATCGGATGATCATCAAATGGTTTGGCGATCAGCTTACGCCGGAGTCTCCATTCTCCATACATAAGCTAGTGGTGCTCGGCGCTTCGACGGGAAAACGCGCGGGCGATTGGTACGGTCCCTCCTCGGTGGCGCATCTCTTGTGCCAGGCTATGGAACGCGCCAGCGAGGATCCTAACAGTAAGCTCAATCAATTGGCAGTATACGTCGCCCAGGATTGTGCAGGTTAGTATTAACGAATACGACATAAAAAAATTCAATTGAAGTGGAAAACCGTGCGACATTTGAGTTTTTAATATGTTTATACCAAAAAAATTCAAGAAATATCTATTTAGATAGTAGTTGAAATCTAGATAACAATTCTCTATTTCTATAAAACAATATAAAGCAAAGTTACAATACATGTATAACAGAAGCGTATTAATAACTTTTTCTGAAGGAAGAAATAGAGAATTTCATTAAAAATTTCGCAGATTTAGTGGAAATCTCTACTTTTTCTTTTGTTACATTACGCATAAATTAATAAGAACTTTTTCAGTGTACATGCAAGACGTCGAGAATGTTTGTTGCACTCCCGACGGTAGACGGAAGGCACTGATACTCTTAGTGCCCCTGAGGCTCGGCGCCGACAAGCTAAACCCCGTTTATGCACCCTGTTTGACAGCGCTGTTGACGTTAGACACATGCATCGGCGTGATTGGCGGCCGACCGCGGCACTCGCTCTACTTCATCGGCTATCAGGACGACAAACTGATCCACTTGGATCCGCATTACTGTCAGGTAACATCTTCAATCTTTTAGGCAGTAAGCTTTAAAAGAATATTCTCTTTTTCAATATTTTTTAAGGAATTTTTTGGAAAAATAAATTTTTTGAAGCTTGGTACATTTGTTCTTTGATACTCCGATGTTCTTTTCAAATTTTTTCAGATATAAAAAAGATATTTTTGGAAATTATTTGTAAATCTGTATGGACGTGTCAAAAGAATATCGCCATGATTCAAGATGCATAAATTACCCGAAATAAAATTAAGAGTTCTTAATTTGTATAATGTAGTTCTTGTCCGATCTACAACTAAGTTAAAAACTTGATTTTTTTTAAATCAGCAAAGTTTTGAAAAAGGAAATCGATTTTTTCACTTCTTTTTTTTTTAAAAACTTTTTCTTATTGGAAAAATAAAAAAAACTGGAATTTTTATTTGATTGTATTTGAAAGAGAAATAAGTTGTGAATATCTTAAAAAAATTAGTTTATTTAATACTTTGAGATATGATAGTTTGCTTGAACGAACCCTCATTATCTAAATATTCGTTTTTCTATATATTTCTTTGTTTTATTTTTTTCTATTTTTTTATATTTCTCAGAATAAATTTTATTTTAGAATATAGTTGAATATCACTGACTCATTTCCTCATTCATTCATTCAGGAGACCGTTGACGTCGAAGGAAATGAAAAATTCCCATTGACAAGCTTCCACTGCACTTCGCCGAGAAAGATGCTGCTGTCGAAGATGGACCCCAGCTGTTGCGTAGGCTTCTACTTCCCCGACAAGGAGTCGCTCACCGATTTTATGGAAACAATTCAGCGGGTAAATGTATACACGTTCTTTCAACATGTTTAAATTCGAAAATATAACTTATGTATAGCAGATTAACCCTCTATGATCAATGTTGCATATTTGTAACGTTTATTTATCATGCGTAAATGTAATAATATATCAGTAAATTCGGAATCTGTATAGTTTAGTTGTACTTGAAATAAGTTATCTTGCAGTTACAAGTTATTTTTTAGTAAAATCGGTAAAAAAATTTTTTAATGACAAAACAATGCAACCTTAAACTATCAAAAAAGAATAACATGCATTTGCAAAATGTAGGAATAAGGTATAAATAAAGAAAAGATACAATAAAAATAAACTTATCGTGTCGAGTAATTAAAACGTCTCATTAACATTGCAGTTCGTGATACCGAATCAGAACATAGACTACCCGATGTTTCTCTTCTGCGAGGGAAGCGGCAAGGATTTGCAGCAGGGGATCGAAGTCGTTGAGGGTCTTCTGCCGTCGGCAAGTCAGTTTGTTAGTCACGAAAGCGTGGAGGACGATCTGTACGAGTGCGAGGAGTTCGAGTTGCTACAGTAAGATAGAAAGAAAAAGAACTAAAAAAGTGGATAACACGCGGGGCTATGATACACGCGATTGCATACTCGTTTGAATTACTCTCACGAGAAATCTCTGCGTCTTCATCTGTTCGCCCAATACCTTGCGACCTAGTACTTTTCGTATATCCGCTTCGCCAGAGCGTATGTAGGAAAATGTAGAAAAAACGCGAGCCGGATATATCCGGGAAGGAGGCACTCAGTGTCGAAAAGCGATGCATTCCCATCGATCTCATTGCGTACATAAAGACAAGATATGAATCGACTTTCAATGACCAGTTACTGTTATTTAGCGGCTTGTCCCTTTTAGCTGAACTTCTTGCACAATTTATCTTTTCTTTGTCTCTAACATAGAGAGAAAAAGAGAAAAGATGAACTGTACAAGTTCAGCTTAAAAAAAAAAGACAAACCTTATGAGATAGGAAATAAGAAAGCAAGATTATTACCGATTAAGTTGATTCATTTGTCTTTTCGATTGTTTGATATATACACACACATACACATACACACGCGCACACACGCGCGCGCATGCGCGTGCGCGTATGCGTGCGCGTGTGCGTGCGTGTGTGTGTGTGTGTGTGTGTGTGTGTGTGTGTGTGTGTGTGTGTGTGTGTGTGTGTGTGTGTGTACGCAATTATTATGAGAATGCACAACTTTTCTTATCTGATTATATGCATATAATCTCGAAATTCGTTGACGACTTTATATATTGATCATTAGTAATAATTAACTTAATAACTTAATTTAACGTGACTTAATATTGAAGTAGTCCATTACGAGCGAATATTTATTTCGCGTGTTACGAGACTTTCGTCGCTCTTGAAAAGATCTTATGACGCGCATAAATCCCGTTGAATTAAATCTTGAAATTATGTTTTTTCGAAATTCTCTCCGATTGTGTTGTAGCGAAAAAAAACCCGCGCAAATAAAAACGCGACGATTCTCAAGTCTGATTCATTTAAAGAAAAGTATGGTAAGTCGTTAATTTATTTATTTATTTATTTATGATCGTATTATTCCTGAGTAACTCTTCTGCCTTGAGAAAGGAATAAAGAGGGATTTGAGGAACGTGAACATGGTATATACAGGATGAAGCGTCTAATAGTGTACGTCTAAATATTTACTTAGAAAAGGTTTGATATCTATTTATATAGATCTGTATCTATTTATAGATATATAAATAAAAGATACTTAAAAACATCTATATATCTAAAAAAAGGTGGCGATAAAATTTTCGAAATCTCGAAAGCTACGACCTTAAACGAGTCTTTTTCCTCGTTATACTCCTATGAGTTGTATTACTTCGTCTTTAACGATATTTTCAAAGGTAGCAGAAACACTTATAATAAAATAAGTAGAATAGAAAGAATAGACTAGAGTGAAGAATCGTTCATTTTGCACTTTAGAATTACTCGAGCGTTCTAAGAAGCAAGATTACAAGATATGTACAAAATACTTGATGACAAATTAAGTTAGTATTCTAAAATGTAACGTGGATATAAAAAAAAGATAGAAAAAAAGTGATTTATTATTAAAGAATCATTTAGACGCACACTCTTTTAGATGCCTCGTACTGTATATGTATGTGTGCGTATGTATATATGCATATGTATATGCGTATAATGTACTTATACTGTTGAATATGTACACAATATTGAACATTGTTATATATCTCTCTTACAACTGTATAACGCTATACGCTCGAAATAAAATGAGAAATGTGTGACAATTACGTCATCCTGGAACGTATGTCGCCGATCATTATCGAACAATAATTCCTACTTTGTACTATACTTCGAACTTTGGCCAAGCAGCGGCTCGTCGTGCAAGCGCTAGTCGCGAAAGAAAAGAGATAATTCGCGTGCAGTTCAATGTCTTTGAATCGCCGTGAAATCTCGTTGTATTGCCTAGGCGCGTTCTGCATCGGGAACGTCTACGAGCCCATTATTGTCGGCGCGATATCGCGTATTTACAACCTAATGGCATGCACGCTTGTGTGCGTTGGTGCGTGAGAGAGAACGCCGTGTGCGAATCGCGTTATAATACGCTACGTTCTCTCTGTCATCGCGAGATAGAAAAACAGTTGCTGTCGGACGAGAGCGCGTGTATTTTTGTCTGTCACTCGGGATCGCGAGCGAATAATAGGTCTCAAATAGGTCTAAACAGACTTATCCGTTTTAATCTGTTGATTAAAAAAATTAGGCGCATGGGATTTTATCTAATTTAATCTACTCTTCTTCATAGCTATTTAATCTAATTTAATTCTTAGGCAAGATATAAGAATTGGATGTAAATTTAATATCAAAAAATCGTTTTCTTTTATAGAAATCTCTAAGGAAAAAGAGGAATCTAAATCCCAAGATTTTAGAGAAATCTAAATAGATCTAGATAGACCTATTTAAGGATACGAGTGACCTGCGCGATCGTTCGACACATATTTAAATAGATCTATCTAAAAATTTGATCTCTAAGGCTCAGCAGTATTGTGCCACGCAATTTCTGATCGCCGGCCACATTTCGTTAGTGGTGTTGCCCTGGAATTCCCTTAGTACTCCAATCTCGCGATAAAATTGCACGACCGGCTCGGTCTTCGTCGCATAATCCTGCAGCCTCTTCTGTACGACTTCCGGCTTGTCGTCCTCCCTCTGACACAACGACTCGCCCGTTATGTCATCCTTGCCCTGAAAAATATTTAGTAATTAACGCCAAAACTCGATTTTATTATAATTAATATATTTTATTTTATAATTATATTAGATCAATTTTTTTATACACAAAAAAGAAAATTTAATTTTTAATTTTTAAATATTAAAATGTTTTATTGCTGTCTCCGCATTTTAAATATTTAGAAATGCTTTAGTTTTATAAATGGTATTTAGATTTAAAACACTAAAACATTTAAAGTTGTTATTTGAGTTTTATACATTTTATAACTGGTTGTTCCATCTTCGGATAAACGTAGTATTTGTCTAATGGATAAATGAATATGTAGACATAGGCATTTCCATTAGATAATTAGATCCATTAGATAATTTACCACCTAGTTTATATAGAGCTGGAACAACCGACCTTTAGTGTTTTAAACCTAAACGCAGTTTAAAACTGAAACATTTTTAAGTATTTCAAAAACGGAGACAGAAAAAATATTTTAATATCTTGAAATTAAACTTCTTATTTGAGTTAATAAGTTCCATCATATTATAGTTAATTAATGTTAAGAATTGATATAAATATAATTCTTAATATTAATTATAATACGATAGAAAAAAATATATATACACACTGAGAAAAAAATGCTAATATGAATTAAAACGTAGTTTGATTCAATTAAATTCAACTGTATTTATCATTGCCTTTACTTTTAATCTTTTTTTCATTAATACTGTTATTGGATTAACAAAATATTTCCTATTAGATTGAAAGCATTTT
>QKQZ01055497.1:0-19630 GCA_003595255.1 Solenopsis fugax | reverse complement strand
GAAGTGTGCAAAGTTTCATCAAAATCGAAGAGTGACACTTGGGTAGGTTTACTTGTAAGTGATTCCTTCGGATTACCTCGTTTCGCGATATCTGCAATTTTGCAGACTATTGCGAGCACCCGTAATTAAACGTCCGCGTTACTTTCATACTTGCGGATACTTCCTTTTCCGCGCTTTCGTCATCCTTTTCCGACCCTTCCTCGAGGCGCGACCTCGCAGCGTCATGAATAAAAAAGTAATCGACGTTCAAGTGCAGTAACAAATGTTCGCGCGGGCCTGCTTCTCGACTCGCGTTTTAATCTACATAAGAGGACTCTTTTAAACGCGATCGCGGACACGTCTCCGTACGGCTGATCCATTTCATCCGGTTAATCCCCGCGGCTGCATCAGCACGCCCGGGATGCAGAAGCATTAGCTTTTGTATAAGCGTCGCGCTTTGCGGTTGGATTTGCACGCGTGCTTGAAACGTGGCGCAAACCGCTCCTTAAAAGAGAATCATAATTTAAAACGGTCGTACGTAGCAAAGTCCGATTTATGACCATCCGGCTTTCGTACGAATCGCCAGTGATTTTGTCTCACGGCGAGCATATGGTAAATATTTTCGATAAATTAAAATTAAGTCCTATTAATGTAAATATTTTAATGTGTTTGTAAAGTAAATGATTAAATGTTTTTATATCATAAGAGATTATTTCAAAAACTTTTAATCCGGGAATAGTCTCTCCATTTTTCTTTTGCGTAGATGTAAGATCACCTGGAGAGACTTTTACAGTTAAAAGTCATTGTTATTAATTACATATTGTATATTATTGATTGTTCTATAATTTATTAATATCAAAGGATGTTATGTATTGTATATAGATTTAATCAATATTTTTTGAGAAACGTAAGGCGAAATCAAGAAAATATTAAACAAAAAAGCACATTAAGCAGCTTATTATAAGTGTTTTTCTAAAAATTAAGAAATCAGTCAAAACGCTTTTGTGCTGCGGATTTTGGATGGATTTAATTATACTTAAAGGTTCACATAAAGAATAAAGTTATTACTTAAAAAAAAAAGAATGAAACATATTGTATAATATTCATTTTATGCAATCATTTTCAGCAATTTAAAACAAAGGTAAGCTGTTATCATATAAAATCATTTATATCGTGTTTAATCTCCCAGAATTATTGAAAATGTTTTATTTTTATTACATTTGTGTTATATAAATATAAAATTACATAAAGCACTTTTTAATAAAAATAAAAATAAACGAAAATTTATAGAAACGACACAAACTTTTGGTTATTGCGATAAATATCACTACATGGCCCGATAGCCAAATTGGTATGACCCATTACGGAATCAGAGAAATCTCCTTCGTCATTTAGTATATTTTAATTGAAAGATGCCACTTCGCATTGTTAACACCAAAGTGACTCAATTCAGTCGGACAGAGGATGAAGAAAATTTGCGAGATGTATGTAATTTTTTGTATCGCTGAAGACTAAATAAAGCCGAGTATCAATGTTTCTACGTTGTAATAAATTAAAATTATTTTTTACTACTTGAAATTAATGCCTTTACAACCGCGTCCTTACTCTTATTGGCCCCCTTTTTCATTTATAGTATTTTTGAATTTTGAGAATCCATTATTACATTTTACGGTTTTTTAAATAAATATATGAGTTATAACTGACTTATTTGTATTATATACAAAATGTGAGTCTCGAAAACTTTGAACAAAAGGAATTTGGATCAGTAAAAAAATTTGCTGTAACATAAGCTTCATTTTTCTGACGCTCGAGCGTAAAAAACACTCCACGTGACTATTCTCGGATTGTAAAGATCTATTGAAAAAATGAGATACCAGAACGTTATAATTGTCGCATTGCGCACGTGCATGTGCTCCACATATTTCTTTTACAGTTAAAAAATTTACAGAATCGATCTCCGAGAAAGCTCCTCGGTTTCGAGATAGCTATTAACGTGTTCCTTTCCGCTTGTCCTGTTTCCGTGAATAACGCGATTTCCGACTTGGGCTCGTTTCACGCCCGTCAGCCCAATTGGCGCGATTTTTCTCGGCGAGCTCTGAATTTTTCGACGATATTGCGACCCCACGAAGTCCACCCACGGCTCTCTCGTTACGCGAAATATGAGGGGAAGGAGGAAAAAATTTTAATCGCCGCCGCACGGCTTGTCACGGTTGAATTATCGATTCGCAGATCGTTATCTATGTGCACGAGCGCGTTACGCATTCGGTATCGGACCCCCGTAAAGTGACCGTGTATGTGTCGGTCGCGCTTCCGGGCGCATACGAGAGAGAGAGAGAGCTACCGAGTTTCGCATTTCACGTTCGGGACGCCTAACAAATCCGCATTACTGAACACCGAACTTTGCTCGATATCACTGTGCGCCACGCGCGACCGTTTGGCTCCGGCTTGTCATCGAAAATACCTCTGCGCGTGACAGACCGTTGATTGCCGCCCAAAGACCAAACGACAAGCCCGCGAACGTTTGTGAAAATTTTTTATCTCGTCTCTCTCTCCGCTGGCGGAAAAAACGCAACAACCCAATTTATTTATTTCAATTAGCTACGCGCACCAACCGGATTTGCGCAAGAGGTCGATCACAATCCATTACGTTTGTACATTTCCAGCTTAAAATTGACGTTGCGTGACGGTTACGTAACATTGCAATTATCTCAGATGCGCTACATACTTCTAATTATCAAATATCTCATTATAAATATATTTGTGTGTGCACTTTAGTGTAATTTTCTTCTTGTTCAAGAATATATAAAAGAAAATACGGGGTTAGTAGAGTAATCACCAATACTAGCATACCGCTTCGTTTTGTTCATTCCTTGTCCAACAAAAGCTAAAAATAAAACTTGCAAAACATGAATGCAAACTAAAAAGTTTTTTATCATACAGTGTGTAACAATTTTTATAAATAACCTGTAAAAGCATCTGAGAAATTTGGCCCCAAAACTAGCACAGTAGGCAATAATAGCAGAATTCAGACACGGTCCGGTATAGGGTAGGAGTTAATAATGAAATAAATTAACAAATTAGATAATAAAATATATTTTTATGAACGTTTTAATTACTGAGCACATAAGCCGAGCTGGATGGTCGTGCTGATGTAATTTATATGCATTTAACGCAAAAGATAAATGTTGTTTACATACATTTTATCGAAAAATACAAACGTTTCAATCCTACATTTCAGTCATCTTCAGTAGTTATAATTTAAAATTAATGTGGCGAAAAGTTATATAATTAACACATTATGCAATTAAAATTCTGAGAGGAAATTCATACATATTTTAAACTTCAGCGCGAACTCCCTGTACCACTATCTGTCAACTCCACTGTGGGTTATTTCGATGTCATCTTATTTTTACATTGACAATTGTGATGTTATTTTATTCGGTTTCTATGTATTTCTGTAATTATATCCCCAACCTGTGCATTATTCTGCTTCACTGGTAAAACATTATCTGTGAAATAGTGGAATGATTATATGGATTGCTCAAGCGTGTTTCCCGTGGAAGTAAAAATGTTTCTCGCTATTTATACTTTGACGTGTTAGTATTCAGAAAGTGTGCATAAATATTTTTTATGTATTAAACAACAATGTTCATAAAATTAAAAGGCTAGAATTGAACACTTTATACACTTTTTTGGCATCTTATTAGTGGATCTGTCACATCCGATGCTATTTTTCCTACCTCAAGCTATTAAAGAAAATGTGAAAACAATTCGTGAAATTTCTGTCAATATTGTAGTTGAAGATTTTGTAATTAATATCTTTTTTCACGAAGAGGTTTATGTTGCACAGCGCTTTTATATTCCAAACCGCACTACAAGGAAAATATGAAAGAGAAAAATATAAATAAAAGTTTTAGAAAGTATTAGTACATCATTGATGTTAAATCATTTTAGAAACATGAAAAAATGATTTGATATCAATAATGTACTCACTATTGTTCAAACTGTGCAGTTTGCAAGAGAAAATTGTGCAAATTTTATTCTCGCTTTTTAAAAATTCAGTTTTAACAGATTTTATATAGAAAAGAAGCCATGAAAATATGAACATGATCTAAGCAAATCATGCTTTTATTAGTATCAATACAGTACAACGTTTAGTTTCCGAGAAATAAGGGGATGACCGCTTTAGGAAGTCTATGCCAGTATTGGCGACTTTCCTGTATATGAAATTGTGCAAAGAAGCTTAACGATACCGAAAATTTGACAAATCTTTTCAATTCAAAAAATCTTTTCACAAAAACGGCGAAATTTAAAATTCAAACGACGCTTAAGTGGCGCAACGCCGTCTGCATATTTAATCGAGCTACGACATTGATAACAAAATTAGGCGCCGTAGCATAGAAAACCCCTACCCCCGTGCCTGCCAAACTGATTAATTCTCCGATTCACGTGCAAATATATATAAGAAGAGAAACAAACGTAATGAAACCGGAGAAAGGGCGGGGGGGGAGAGGAAAGAGAAATTCGCGATGCAAAGGAAGGAGAAACCAAATGGCTTCCTTGTTTAATAGAATCCGAAATGCGGATGCGTCCAGCCGCGGTCGCGACCGAGAGCAAATGCCAGCTGTGAAACGTGATCTGTTTACCTCGTGCAAGAAAGTGGCGGAAAAAATTGCGCCATTTCCACGGCGGACGCCTGCCGTCAAAGGTCGAATAACATCGGGCGCGCTCGCGTCAATCGGCATCCGGCGCGTATCGTCAGGATGGCTTTATCGCCATGGCCCCCCCCTAATTTGTTTCGAATCGCGGCGAGCACGATCGCGTGTTGCGCTCTCTTTTTCTCACTCTCTCTCACTCGCTCTGTTTCTCCTCCTCAATGTACTCGCGGCATCGCGCGCGCATCGTTTGATGAAAAAAACCTACTGGCACGGAAATACCGCCGACAGACAGATAAAACGAAGCTCGACGCCTCCGCCTTGCGATTTATGAACGGTCTATTTCCGGAATGTACGCGGCGTGCCAGAGATATCGCGCGTACACGTCCCTCATCCCTGGATCTTTCAACGAATTCGGGGCGGATGTTAAACAGTGATGGACATTGACTTTTTTCATCTCTTTCGGCAGTTTTATAAATCGCGCTTGTAATTAAGATATGATAATTGTGACGATACGAAACCCTCCAATTAAAATTCTATTAAAGCGAGTATTCTAATTTGATAGGTCAAAAAAGATTTTTTAATCACTTTTTTAAATCTTTATACTGTTAAGAATATGTATTATATGTAAAACGATTTAATGAAATTCGGACAGTTTGTCGTTCTTTTCACGTTTTGAAGAACACGACGTATGAGTTAAACAATGCGCAATTTCATGCTTTAAATGCATTTTTCTCAAAACCATGTTTTTCAACCTTGTACTAGATTTTTCTCAAAAACTACTGTATCGGTCGACTTCTGCCTTGAAGCAAAATATTCGTAACAGTTGTGGCTATGGTTGGAACTAGGATATTTTTAAAATTTTTTTCGAAAAGTTCTTTTTTTTACAGTTTGCAAAAGTTTAAAAAAATTGGCAAAATTCCGTTTTTCATTTTCAGTTGTCAACATTATGATAAATGATTTATTCTAGTCCAATATTTGCAGATTAAAATAAATTTTGGAGCGCTGATTTAAGACCAGCATGAAGACCGCAACCTTTGAGACAATATAAACAGGATTTTTTAAATCACGCGGTATTTATAAATAAACTCTATTTTATATTAATAAAGTTAAAGAAGTAATAAATATGTATCTCTCTAAAACATCAATACCCTAGATGTTGTTAGTTTAGAGCAAAAAAATTCGTAAAAATAGCCTTATTTACAAAGATCTTTCAAATTAGGATATCCCCTTAACTCAAATTATAATACAAATACCGAAATTAAGTTGTGAATATTTTGATTAAAGAAAAATATTTAAAAAAAGAACTGATGATCTAAGCATTAAAATATGTGAATAAGAGTCAGAGTTTAAAAAATCCTGGGTTTTTTTTTTAAAGACCAGTTTAGTTGGTTTTTTTAGGATTTATAGGGTTTTTTCGCATTTGATATGTTTTTATTTTTTATAGTTCAAAGCTACATTCCCAAACATTTCCGAGGAAAATTTTACTCGATATAATGTAATAATATACGTTACGCGTACTATGTATTTCGAGTAAAGTTTTCCTTGAAAGGACATTTTGGAACCTAACACTAATGATTAATAAAATTCGTTATTCAATTTATAATTCTAATTTCAATTTAATTTAATTTATGAATTAATATAATAGACATACGTACACTTGTATAAAGAGCACCCATGCCAAATTGGCCAGTCTTTTGACCCGATCATTTTTTATTCAATTAATTTCATCATGTATGAGGTTTTAAAATGTTCATTATGTATAACAAACTTTGTAAATTTGTTCAAAAATATAAAAATGGAGTTTTTAACTATAATTAATATTTGAATATACGAAAGAGATGAAAATTAAAACAAAAATAAATTAAATTAAACAATTTCTTTAATTCTCTAAACAATGAAAAAAAATGATTTTATTAGGTGATTTTTTTAAGTGGAATTTTTAAGTTGAATTACATTTATTACTTTATGAGTTTTATTCGGTTCGGTCCACCTTGTCAAAGGTGGCCTCCAATAAGTGTTTTCTGCACAATGCACAAATTGAAATTGTACACAGTGACTCTTTTGAGAAAATCAGGATCAAAAATATTTTCTTTTTTCACATAATTGTTACAGCAATAAAGCATACATAATTCGTTTTGTATCAAGAAAAAGGGATAAACGGCGCAGTTCGTCATCGTCATTCGCGTCAGGTTGCTCGACGCGCGCGTATGCATCTTTCACATTCTTGCCAATACCATAAGTATCGTCGATCACGTCTGCAACACGGATTATCAAGGATTCCCGATATCGTGCATGCGTTTGCCCGACGAATATAGAGTGCGATGCCGCTTCTTTCGCTTCTATTTTTTGGATCCCGTGAGCGGCAAAACTGCTGGCCGCGAAGAGCCAGCAATACGTGAGTTATGAATACGAGAGTCGGGAGTGCAAACACGTCGATACTTTCTATCTCCGAGCAAACATTTTTTTACTGTTTCTCCCTCTCTCTCTTTCCCTCCGTGTCTCCGTGCCTCTCCACTTTTCTGAAGTTCTCACGGAAGTTGTGTTCAAACTTGCGAAACGAAACGAACCAGCACCATTTCTCGCCCCTTCATCTCGCCGCTCGGTATACACTCTCAGACAAATGGAAATACGCACAACTTTATTGTAATGAACTCGAAGTGGACATAAAAAAAAAAGAACCGCGCCGCCAATTGGATTTGCGCGGAATATAATGCTTCCGGAAATACTCTCGACAATTACGAGTATATAACTAACTGTGCGAGTAGAAAAGAGAACGCGCGATCAAGCTTGACAAACTCTGTTTCAAAAGTTTCTGAGTCTTATTAATTTTGCTTTTAGTCGCGAATACTTAAAGAATGTAATACTTCTAATTATGGTTCACGTAATAAATTTCAAATTCGAAACAGATGATTTACATAATCAAGGTAAAAAAATAGATTTAGCACTTAAGCGGGCGCGTGGGGGTTAAATTGACCCAGACGCACGAAAAGAATGTTTCTCCATCTCGCTTTTGTTTGCGACTCTATCACTCTTGGTATCTTCCTTCTACACCTTAGTCTTGACTTCAGCCAAGTAGCATCAATAATGTTAAATATTTTAGCAACAAACAGCAGTTCTTTTATCCCTTGGGTCAATTTGACTTCCAGGCGATCGCATGCGTAACTTTCGGTGCAATTCAGCGTATTGCTTAAAAGATTATTTTTAGTTTACTTTTACTTTGGCTCTTTTAATTTTTTCGATATAAACATATATTTTACTTTGTACGTTAATAATTTTTATTTTTAATAAACAAATGATAATTGTTATTTTCAATTACATTTTAAGAATAAAAATGTTTGTTTATTAATCTTTTCAGTTTTTTTAAATAATATCTTTTAAAAAATTAATATACGAGACAAACATGTATTTATAAAATAAAGATACTATAATATTACGTCACTTTGCGAATTATTACTGGCTTTAAACAATCACATTATTTAAGTAATATTTATATATGCTGTGTGTTTGCACTTTTAGTTGAAGTGTAGCAATAACTGAAATTTATTTCATCATTTTAAGTGCCTGTATTTATTGATTAACTTGAAAGCTATAAATTATTAGTCAAAATGCTGCGTAAAGAAATATTTTTAAAAATATAGATTTTTTTTAATTTCTAATGCTTGCAAATTAGTATTTCATGTTTAAAATAAGTGTAAAATAAAAAACTTTGTTTACATATAGAATATAAATAAATTAAAGTGTGGGTGAAACTGACCCCCACGTGACCATTTACGTCATAAAAAAATTAGGCGCCCGCTTAAGTGTTGATCTATTTATCATTAAATAATTCTAAAAAGCATCATGTTCATTTTAATACGATTCTCCATGTGGAAACTCGCGAGCATATTTGCATGCTTACGTATAAATTCTTCATTGGCCAGTCACTGACCGGTCGTCGCGTCGCAGGTTGCCGAACTTGGCAATTCGCGAGAATGCATCTGGCGATTGCACTTGGGCGATAAAAAACAAACTCCGTCGGATTGCGTATTGCATTGCCACCGACTGCGCCATAACTGAACATTCAATCTGTATCGTGATAGTGCGAATCGCGCGATAAGGTCCATTCTCGAAAGCGCGTCGGGACCCGATAAGATACTCGACGCGACGGCGACGTATCGGAAATCTCTGGTCCCGTCGTTTAGCCACCGGCTGCCGGTAGACTCTTGATTTATAGCACTGACGCACAAACCCAACTGCGTGCGACGGAAGCGTTACGCGCAAAAAAAAAACCGCAATCATTACCCTTTACACAACGGAAGGAAATGTGAATCGAGTATGAAACTGATCTTTCTCTTCTCTCCCCTCTCTTTCTGTCTCTTTCAACTTGACATTAATCTTACCTAAGATAGAATTCAGGGTCAGTGATAAGTTACGTTGCGTCATGCAGAACTATTTCAATCAAGTATTTCCGTTGATATCATATCGTAATATGATAAATAATATAAATATGGTAACTAGACGTAGACGCGATAATTTCCAGCAGAACCTGGCTACCCTACAGTCTACCTAAGCTTTGCAATTTTTTTCTAATTCTTTGCTGATTGTGAGTCCAAAATTGAAAACTAATGGCCAGATTCAAAGTAGAAAACATTTCTAAACATTAATTTAAAACATGGGACAATTTCAAATATTTACATGAATGCAGTGAAGAAAGAATGTCGTGTAGGTCGTATTGGGTACATATGCACTCAATATGGCCTAATTATACGTTTTCCTCTTTTTCTACAAAAAGTATTAGAGAGAAACAGTTAATAAAATGATCCAATGTTACTTTTATAAGTTTATTGACATTGACATGTTTATTGACATATTGACACACATAAGAGTCCACAAAGAACTATTTTCGTCAACAAGCCATTAACGAAACAATTGACTTATCTTAACCTTTCCCCCTTAAGCCCGTAGCTTATGAATCGCAGTTTAGTAGGTGGATTAGAATTTATGATCTGGAGTAATAAAAGTACCGAAAGAACATTACAATCGATGTGCGCACTCACTATTGATCTAGATTGGCCATACTGGTTCTACCTCACAAAGAATTTCCTTTCTTTGATTAAAAACAGGACGTTGTGACGAAAATATTAATTAAATCCAGCGTTGTAAAGGTACAATAATACGAACTGCGGAAATTAATAACTTGGTTCTGTAACTACCGTCACTTGGTAGTTATAGAAGGCAGTAACTTACCACGAAATATTAAATTGTGAGAAACACAATCATGAAAATTCTACTCTTGACCTCACTGTCAACAACGGAATACACAAACTACTGCAAACAGGTCACGATGACAGTCTGTACGTCGTCGTACTAGCATTATTTGTTCAATTCATCGTGTAACTACTTACAAACAAGTAGGTCATATTGGAGTACCAAGTCATATTGGGTTACAGTTACCTTACAAAATGATACGTTTCAGAAATTTTATTGATATTTTATTTTGCCCTTTGCCAAAAAAAGGATAAATATTTAAAGGCAATCTAAGTTATTTTCCCGCTTCATCGCGTCGGAACGTTCTCGATTCGCGCGAATTGGGAAAGCGTCGATGCGCGAACAGTTGGAGCAATTCATTCGCTGCCGGAGTAGAGAGCGGACTTGCAGAGTACGCGAGCGTACAGCCCATAAATCCACGTCGCGGACTTAGCTGCGATGGCTAAATGCCACCCACGTAACCCGACCTAAGCTAACGTTAACGAGTGTGTCCGTCGCGATACAGCATCGCGGGTCGCAGCGCCATCGCGATGATCGACCTTTACTATTTCGAGAAGGCACCCAACATAAACGCTCCAATTATCACCGCTCGCTCGCTGAGCTCTCCGATCATTCTCTATGTATGACCGATACTTTGTTCATGGGACGCCCACAGAAAGGGGCCATGAGAATAAGCCCGGGGAGGAACTCTCTTTCCATCTATCCACCTTGACCCCTCTCTCTTTACTCTCTCTCTCTCTCTCTCTCTCTCTTTCGTCCTCTGTATCGCACTACGACGTGCGCCACGGTAAATGCTCAAAGCAGGAAGCTATTTTCAGTTAATGCAAATAGAGGAAAACGGAAAACCCACACGGTACTCTCGTCGTTGATAAACGATTGAGTTTACTACTGTGTCGCATCATAAATTCGATAATGATCAATACCTGGAATTACGTAAGAGAGACATTTGCGTTTTGTTTCCACTTTGAATCGCGTATATTTTATTGTAGGACAGACCAGGTCTTCAATAGCAATGATCTATGTAACTCGCGATATTCCTTGATATTCTTCGATAACGCGACATCCGGCTTGCAAATTACAATTAAATTAACGGATCGATACGTAACGAAACAAGTTGTAGGAAAAGAGTATTGGAGCTATTGGAAAAGTAAATAGACAAGGTGTTATTAGCGCGGCGCGCTGCAATTATCGACGGGCGAAATTAGAAAATTTCAGCGCGCAAAATTTTATGAGCGAGAGAGCGCGAGGGAATTTCAGTCCTCGCTATTCTTCCTAAGAATGTTCCCCGTAGCTTCGTCAGCTCGCAGCGGGCTGTTATTAAAATTACATCAGCATCGACGTTCTAATTGTCTCGTGGCGTTCCGAGAACGCGATGGCGAATAATTCGTTCACTGTCAGCCGGTTTACACGTACGTGTTACACAATAGCGCTTTGTGCGCTAGTGCCAAATTCACTTAAAGATTTAAGGATAAGAAAACAAATAGACAAAGTACTGTAATTTTCTCGGTTTTGAAAACTCTTTGATGTTAGAAGCGCTGCCGTATTAAAGATGTATCGGACATACAGTCCCTGCAAATTTCCAAATCAAATTTGGAAATGTGTTTAATATTAACATTTTAAATAAACTATATACATATGAATCAGATTATATTTTTATTTAACAACATGTTTTTATAGTTTATTTACTCTATTTGTTATTAAAAATTAAATTATTTTTTACATTGAGAAAAATCTCAATTTTTTTATGTAAGTACTTTAAGTATTCAAGATGATTTATACAAAATTTTATTGTGATCATTTATTTCGTAAATAAATAAATAAATTTTGTTTATTTTACAGAATTGATCTCTGCATTCCAATGTAACTTTACATAAATTATTTTGAATATTTAAAGTATTTTAAAAAGTTCAAATTTTTTCATTATTTCTTATTTCATTATTAATTATATTTTCATTAAAGCACATGTCTACTTTTTATTGAAATAATTTTTTATCCGAATAGAAAATCGCCGCCAAATTTTTTCTACTATTTTCGAATGCAATATAAAACTATCTGTAATTTTTTCATAATTTTCTTAATGTTTTGAGAAATGTCCTGTACATCCTTAAATGCAGCTGACGGAAAAATTACATGTAATAAAGTAAAATAAGTTAATAAATTGTGACTTAATCGTTCATTTAGATAATCTCGATGTTTGTCGAGAACGATGAGATCGGAGCAAAACTAATTAAATATGCACATATTGCGTGTTGACTGTGTGACGAATTTGATAACGATATATTTCAGACGCGCTTACATCATTTTATCGTTATTTTCATCCTACGCCGTAAGCTTAATTATAATGGTTGTAAACAATCATATTGGTTACTCAGTAAAATTCTGCTGTCATACTCCTCTTTCTTTCATGTATTGAAGTGTACATGATGCCTTACACGTGGTGTGATCTATTTTAATCCATCGTCCCGTTCGCCTTTGCAACATGTTTAACGTTCTCCTAAACACATACGAGCGTGTTCCAACAATAACACGCTCTTGTGTTACATAACTCGGAATACCCTCTAATTATTCTGCAGGATGTAATTTATGGAAGGATTAATAGCCCCATATCATTTTAAGGGCGGGGATATAAATTTCGCACGTAATATCGGCCGTTACAAGTCGTAAAAATCTCATAGATAAAAAAAATACGACAAAAATAAAGCACAGATTTATTTATCACGAAAATGGATGTGGGACGCATATATCTCTCTAACGTTTCACGTTCCGAGTCCACGGACTGTAGTAAAAGGAGGACCGTGTTCGGTCCTTTAAATTTCACGAGGTCTCGCGACCGCTCGTGCGGATCGTTGCGTGGCCGCGCTCGAGAGCCCTCGCGTGTGTGTCGCGCGTGTTTCGGCGCGAATTTAACAGATCATAAATTCACGCGGCGCGACGTATAAAAATGGAGATATTATAGCCCTATTCCGCGCGCTCCCGTGAACGGGCCGAGAGAAGTACCGGACCGCACGTCGCGCTCCTCTACCGCGCTAGTCAATTCTGACCGCCACCTGTGGCTTCGCGCGCGCCGCCGTCTTTCACGGCCACCTCGAATTCCTACGTCGTCGACCGCCTTCGAAAACCGCGTGGCACGACACGCGCACACACACACGCACACGTACGTGCAGGCAGATAGACGAGCGCACACACGACGTTGTACACGGCGCCGCGCTCTCGCAGTTAACACCTCGCGAAAAATAAACATCGCGCTGCGACGCGATAAGCGGAGCGGACGCGCGCGTTCCCCAAGGTCATCCCTGAAATTCCAGCTCTGTTCCGGATCGTCGATACGAAAACGAGGGGGCGAGGAAAGATACAGAGAAAGAGAGAGGCAATCGAACGTGGAATAATCAGTGTTGGGCTTAGTAATTTGAAATTGTCTAAATAAAAATAAGATAAATTACATGTAAATATCTTAGACAAGATAAAGATGACTTGATTTTAATTTATCTAGATAAAAGATAAAATTATATAGTTTCAACCAGATAATTTAGATAGCATTGATATTGAATAAAATTTAAGATATGAAAGCAATATGTTTATATTTTTATTCCTAAATCTTTATTTCTTAAAAACAAAGATTCTTCAAATAATTTAATTTAACAAAAGGTATTTCTTTTTGGATTTGAATCAATACACAAACAAAAATCAAAGTTAGAAATAGAAGAAATATATAATTCACATTATATGTATAATGACAAAATTCCTTGTAAAAATATTCGAATTTTGGGACAATTTATATACTACATTACTACTAATCTGTGTAATTTGGGCTGCATTTCGATATAAACTGCCACTAGGTATTAAAAATCTATAGTTCACATTCTATTCTTATCAACTAATTAAATTGTTATCACTTTAAAAACTTCTCTTATTAAAGTAAATAGTTGAGGCTAAGAATAATACTTCTCATTCCCGTTATTTTTTGCATTATCTTAGATAATTTGAAAAAGGTAATCCTTTTTTATCCAAGATAAAGATTGAGCTCATATTCTAATAATCTAGATAAATTAAATATTTTGCATTTAAATGATTATCTAAATAAGTTTATGGAGATAACGCGCATGCTTGCTCTTTTTTTTATATGAGACCCCTTTACACTTCTTTTATCTAAGATAAAGATGAAGATAATATACATTATTATAATCTAAATAAGAATGAAGCTATTTCTTTATCTACATGATTATTTGAATAACGGCATTTATATAGATAACGGCAAACACTGGGAATAACAGAAACAATTTTCCTCTCGAATGATTTTTCGCGATATCGAATTCTCAAGAAAGATAAATTGTGAATGATTGTATTATTACTTTGAATACGTTTCAAAACTATTGATTATTTTACGTCATCGTTTGTAAGACAAACTTATTTTTACAAACTTCCATATGTCATTGCAAAAGAAGTCGTAAAACTGCGTTAAGTGTTTACATTGCAGTCTTACTGCGTTTTACAATTATTATTAATTGATACGCATTTCGCTTAAATATTTATGAGACATTTCGAAGATAATACGATGACTCACGATAACACACGACTCCGAGACAGAGAGTTAATACACGTTACGCGCGTCACATCTCGCCTAATCGAATAATCGCTACGAAAAAATTTCCTCGACAGATTGTCGCTCGTTGAAAGACAAGAGTCGACAAGGTAATTTCCTCTCGTACGAGATAGAAGCGTCGGATTGGCGACTCGATTGGCAATTTTTCGGCCACCGCTTGCCTTTTTACTTTGTTTATACTTCGTACAACGATACGGACGAAAGATCCCGGAAAGATTAGCTTTATCTCTCGCACGCGCGCACACGCGTTATCACGGGACCGTAACGTGGAGCGCAATTATTTTCGTCCAGTGCCGACAACGACGACGCCGACGACTCAATCGATCTCCCGTGGCTGACAGCGGACTAACAGATAGGCACCGGTGCTGTCAGCTGAAACGCTACCAGAGCTACGCGCAGGCGGACCAATAATGTGGAACCGAGCGCGAGCAGCAACCACACGTGGCGATATCGCGAAATACTGACATAAGAGCAACACGGAACAGCAAATACACACACACGCGAAACATACATGCACCTCTCGAAAGCAAAATACTGATCAACCGTTTGAAAAGGGCCTCGCACATGTAGGAAATTCTCGGTGGATTTCGTTTATCTTTTGTAATTTTGTACTTTACGTGACGCTGATCAAAAGCGTCAATTATCTTTAGGAACGACAGCTACGATGACTATATTTTCTTAGAAAAAATAAAGGGCAAGCCTAAAAATTTTAGGGCTTTAATTATTCCTACATGTTTCTGAATTAGTTTGTGACTATCCAATCTGCGTATTAGAAAATTTTCTTGAGCAGTCTTCTATAATAGTTTGAAACTGATTTGACTGTGTTGACACAAACCCTTGGTTTTAATCTAAAATAGATTTGAAATAATAAAAAGTAAAATCTAATCTAAATTAATTTAATTTGAAAATTTAAATATGTTAATTTAAAAAGATTAAAAAATATAATTAACAAAAGATCAAACAAATTACATAAACCTAAACATCGGACAAACATCGGTTGTTTCCATAAAAATTCGATCATTAACACAACATTATTGGAACTAATTAGAAAAAGATTTTCATAATATTAAAATAAAAAGCAAAATTGAATTTGCAAAACAAATATATCTAAAGGTTAGTTACCTAAAATAGTATCTTTTACAATAAAGGACGTATAATCACTGTAACTATATATAGCTTAATCTATAAAGGACATTGAAAATTGAGAATTTCTATAATTAAGATAATATAATGCGAAAATCATGTTTATAATCCTCTACGAGTTTTAACAGATCAAAAACACTTCAGAAATCACCGCATAAAGGTGCTTGCAATTCAAATCTCACCCAACTATTCATCCATAAAATTGATTGCCGAATCTAATGGCTGCACATCGTGATTGCACCAATTTCAATGATTAGGAAATATATTCTGTTAATCAATAATAATGGTACTATTATTAACTGCATCTTGCGCTCTATTTAAAAGATTTGATGATGAATATTTTATATTTTTATCTCGCATACCCCAAATATCATAAAAAAATATTTTGTTATATATAACAACAAATAACTTGATTAAAATGTACCGAACAAAAACTATTTAGCTAATATAAATAAATATTTATACACAAGTATAGCTAATATAAATAAATATTTAGTATAAACAAAGATTTTTTTCATTTACATGTATTTTATAAAAACAACTAAATTTTTTGTTATATAAAATATAATAGAATATTAAAAGAATGCTTTAAATAAACAGTTTTCGCACTTCATTTTTTATTTTGTTTTATATAACAAAAATTCAGTTGTTTCTGTAAAATACATGTAAGTAAAAAATATTTGTTTACACTAACTAAATATTTGTTTATATTGATTAAATAGTTTCATTAATATGCAAGATTGTAGCAATAGAATGACCGTTATTGGTTAGAAGATAACATCTCCTAAGTATTAGATCTGCAATTGATTTTATGGACAAATGATTGGAAGAATTCGAATTGCAGACATGTTTTATGTGACGAGTTTCGGAGTATTTTACTTGTCAAGGCTCGTAGAAAGTTGTAAACATAATAATTTCTCATTACAATTACAAAATGTTCAACTTTTAATGCCTTCTGCATACTAAACTGTAGTTCTTAGAAAGTGTTGTCCATTAACACACTTTTGATCAGCTGATCGCGTAAACTACAAAATTACAAAAAAATGAATGAAGTCCACTGAGAGACAATTTCCTATATGGTTGTCAGAGGGGTACTTTCCGAACTTTAGAATATGATTAGCTCGCTGTCTCTCTCTGTCTGTCTCTCTCNTCTCTCTCTCTCTCTCTCTCTCTCTCTGCTTCTTCTTTTAACTTGTTATTTCACGAAAATTGATCGATTTCACTTCTGAGAGACTCGAATATCCGAAGTTATTCTGCTCGTCTTTACCATGTCAATAATTCTTCAACATCGCCGACGAAACGCTGCGAGAAATAGACGTCTGACGCATGACTCTATGAAAAATTACAGGCGCTTACGTATGCAATAACATTACGTATTAATATTTTTGAAAAACTGCGCTTCACTGAGTTTCAATTCGAACTGAAGGTCTGAACGTCATTGTATGACAGAAACACGTTGTCTTGAAAATGTTTGCAAAATTTTTGCCACGAGTCATCACGAAGTTACGGTGAAAATTCATCGACGTTGATATTTCCAGTTCGAAGATACGTGTGTAAATAAATCGGAGCACAATGTAGCGGCGAATGAAGTTGGAAAATTTGTGTTAAATATAATATATATCGCATGTCCCAAACGGTCGACTCAAATTTTTGAGTTAATTTAACACAAGATGAATATGTGAGAAAATAACAAAAGTTTCTATGTAAACAATTAATACAGAAAATGTAACACTTCCACACAATTTGAAGACAATGTGGAAATGTATATTTCTTTAATAAAATTAACACTTATAAAATGTTTTCTTAGAATCAACGTTTTAAAATTGCATTATTTTTATGTTATTTATTTAACTATAAATTGTTATTTTAACACTAAGAAATGTTGAATATCAATTTAGCATAAAATATTTAAATAAAGTAATCACATTATATTAAATTAACGTATTTATTTAGAATATAGACCTCACCGAAAATGTTGATAAAAGTATACTTATTCGATGCGTTTTGATACAAGATAACAGAATCTGTCAGAAAAAAAGGAGCCACTCTGCCTCATGAAACTAATTATATAACAAAGTATTAAAAAATCATGCAAGTTTTGAAAATTTTGTGCGATAAAGTAGATGTGCGAACGGAGGGTTCCATTCCTTCTACGAGGAGGGCAAGAGAGTTGCACCGAATGATATAACCTAACCTAAATCCAATTTTAGTCCCGATTGACCATGTTGATACTAACCACGTTGCAAGTTCTGATTTTAAAATAAAATTGGAATCCTTCCATCACTCACGTGTGTTGTATTTCGATCTGTTTCCCGCACCTTTAAAAAGCTCAACTTTAACACTTAATAATTCGCTTCGGGAGGCACAGTGCACCATTTTTCTGCCAAACTTGTTGTTAAATATTAAAAAATCGCGTCAAATAAACAGTGTTGCTCTTAGATAATTAAAATTTATCTACATAAAGATAAGATATTACATGTAAATGTATTTTAGATAAAATAAATATAATTTATCTAATTTTAATTTATCTAAATAGATAAAAGATAAAATTATGTATGATTTTATCTAGATATTCATATTTTTATTTCTAAATCTTTATTTTTAAAAACAAAAGTTCTTTAAATAATTTAATCTGACAAAAAATGTCTCTTTGGATTTAAATCAATATGCAAATAAAAAGTTATAAATAGAAAGAATATATAACTCATATTATATAATAAAATTTCTTGTAAGTTTTTAAATTTATAGTTCTTTTTTATATTATACTACTACTGATTTATGCAATCTGAGCTATACGTTTCGAAATACACTGCCAATACTAAAAATCTGTAGTTCATTCATGTTACGTACACTACATATTTTTAATACTGGCAGTGAACTTCGCGGAATCCTCTTGTTATCACTGTGAAAAATTCTCTTAGGGTGAATGGTAACTTGAAGATTCTATCTAAAAGCAATACTTTATTCATATTCTTACTGTTCACCTTATCTCAGATAATTTGAAAAAGATAATACTTTTTTATCTAAGATAAAGATAATATACATTATAATAATCTAAATAAGATGGAACTATTTCTTTATTTAAACAATTATATATAGTTAACGACAAACATTGCGAATAAGTATATTTCCATCAACATGCCAATAATGCCCACTACTCCAAATGATTACCAAATCACACACAACACTTGGATATCTTAAAAACTCAACACAAAAATTTTAAAACCTAAGATTAGAAAGCCTATGTCAGTCACAGCAGTTCTAAGTGCCGAATAATCATTTTTAATTTTTACAATCTCCAACTTACAAAAAAAATTCTCCAACAAAAATTTTAATACAGATGTAACAATTTCAACACAAATACAAAGTTAAATAAAGTGTAAGATTGCCCTAAGAGCCTCTCGCATAATTACCGCGGACAAATTTATTGTAAAATAATTATATTTTTAATACTGTTACATGTGTTACCCACGCAGACAATAATATGACACAAACGGAAAGACGGTAATGACAAACCGTCCATATGTTTATAAATAAACAAAGTATTTCTTTACTGCGTATAGTTACGCGACAAAAGGCAAGAGAATTAAGCCTCGGGTCACTTGCATGGCTCGTCGCGCTTTTATCACTTGGAAATCGGTCGGGTCGCCCGTACGGCGTGCTGCGCACGGCCACGCGACTGTCATCAGCTGCCAGCGTTTAAACGCCAAGATACGATGACGAGGACGCGTGTACGTGTCGCGTCGCAATTTTCGACACCACTCTCAATCCCTCGGCACCGGCAACGTCGACGCGCGCGATGTTTACTACGCCGATACTTACTACGCACCGTTCTCGCCGGCGCGGCGGAATTGGCGGAAACCGTTTTCCCGTGTAGTCGCCGCGCGGCGTGCGACGTGCGAGGTGAACGTCGAGACGCACGCCGTCCTACCTTCCTTCCTTCCTTCCTTCCTTCCTTCACGAAGCCGACGACGGGCGTCGCGCAGGGTGGCGACGAGCCTCC
>QKQZ01055496.1:0-41794 GCA_003595255.1 Solenopsis fugax | reverse complement strand
CCGTCGCGCCGCGCCGCGCCACGCCGCGAGCGAGACCGCGGTGCATAAGAACGGTGTGCATTTTCTCGCGATCGACCGACTCTCGACTCGCAGCCGCCGACGCCCCCCACCAAATGTATCGGTTATAAGCGGGGCATAAATTACTCAGGCAGTAGAAAAATGTCGAAGAGGCGAACGGGCTCGACCCGAGTCGTTCGCGGCTGTCGTTCCGATTGGCATACACATTTAGATCTGGACGTGTGTAACCTTCCTACAATAAATCTATTGTACTGCACCATTCGTGCTTAATACGCGAAATTTAAATTTCTCACGGAAATAATAAAATTCCAATTTTTATAAGAATGCTTCGACTTGTAATCGCATCGGTTTCGTGAAGTCTATTCTATAAATTCTTGATAAACACTTCTACTCTTCATTTATACGCAAATTAGGATTCGGCGTTGAAAGGACGCGTCGATCTGTCAACGCTGCTCTGCTCTGAAATCACAGAGAGTAAACGCGAGGAAAGAAGAAAACGAAGAGGAAAGGAGACGGAAGAGAGATACGACGCTCGTCGCGGGACGCATGCTGCGTATCCGCGAGGTCGCGTGCTGGCACCAACCACCTTCCCCATGCAGACCTTAAGTCTGTGGTGAGAAGCCCCGTGTTTACGGTATCCCGTTTCTTTCTCGTTTACGCTCGCGCCCTGTGCACCGATGCTACGATACTCACGAGCACGCGCGCGCAAAAGTTGTGTCAGCGTCCGTTATGTGACCCCTTTTGTACGATCTCCTTTCGTCGTTTAATCGACTGACATCGGTGTACTGCGAGTAATTAATTTATTCGATTGCATCGGAATAATCGTTATCTACCATCAGGTTGCAAATATCGCATCGGTGCAATTGCGCTTTTATTTATTTCGTTATTTGGTTTTGGTAACTTTTTAATTATACGCGTGCGAGTGTACTTTTTACGATTGTGACACACATGCAGGGCGTTCGAGGTTCGAGGTACCCCACACACACTTCCTTTCATCTTGGTATCGCGTACGTTTTCATTACTGGCTTCAGCTATCTCTTTCTCACTTATACCCTCTTATAGCAGACAGAGTACAATTTACCACGTGTCGATTAGCTTTATTATTAACACTTGTTACTCTTCAGCTGAGGTGCTCTTGCAACTCTTTTTAACCGAATTTAAGAGATGTAAGTACTCGATCTCGGGGGAGAGGAGAGGCACGAGAGCGCCAAGTAAATGTTTTCGCAGCGTGACTGCATGGCAAGATTATATCACAAAAGCAATAGAGGAGAGTCGCGTATCTGTAAGGATAATCTACAAGATAACATGAGTTATAATATATATATATATAAAATTTGAATTAACAGCTTGCAAAATTTTAATAAACAGTATGCTTTTGCAATTGCGACAACTTTAGTTGCCGTATCAGCACAAATTTGTGAAAATATATAAGTCTTATCTCTACCTGTCCTTAAAGTTGATGCCATACTTTTGCAACGTACGATGTATGTGTGAGCGGAATTGTAATATTGTCGTTAATTATATACTATTGTCGTTAAAGTGGCAATAATATATAAACATATGGAAGTGGGTCGTAAGGTAATCTTTTATTACTGCTGCCATTATTATTAATGATTCTGTTTGCTGTCGTCGCAATTGCGATACGAATGGCGAGGCGAACCGAACTTTATGTTAACCAATATTTTCAAGCATTTCGCAGAGCAGTTACAAAATTTCTACGTATTTTATTGAGCAAAACAAATTGTCTGTAAATGATACAATTATATTGGAATGCAACTTACAGTAGATTCAAAGTTTCAAAGTGATGTTACGTTACATTCGTAACTGTTGAGACCGTCTCTTAACTCTTAACGATTAACTGGCATACGGAAATATACATGCCGCGATATTTGCTTTGAGGCATATTTGATATTCGATACGTGGCAAATCGCTTTCACGAGAGAGAGACGCGCGAGATTGAGGAGGAGGTGTAATATCGGGCTCTTTGTATAAAGTTATTCCACGAATTATATCGAGACATTGCGTGACTGCGAAAGTTCCCAAAAATTTCCTTAGGTAGTATAATAACGTACAGCAGAATCTTCTTTTGATCTCGTGTATAGGTTGAGATGTGGTCGATAATTAGATTAATTAGCGTTTGTCGAATAAAGCCCTGTAATCTGTTCGAATTGCCCTCGGTAGGAAAGAGTTTAATACAGGCGAGGAAGCTTTGCGAGCCGTGGCGTGCCGCGAAGCGTAAAGAGAACAAAACGGACGTTCGATATAAAAGTCGGTAATTGATTCACGAGAGTGTCCTTGAAGTATGCGTCGTTACTTCGCTGTACAGGTATATGTCGCGTGCGTTTTTCGGTATGACCGGTACAATCGTTACAGCAATGAAATTTGCCTTCTCTCTCTCTCTCTCTCGCAGGAAACGCTGATTGCTTCATAATTGAGGCAGCAATCATTATGCGTTAGCAAATCAAGTTGAAAGATACGTGAAAAAACTTGGCTCTTGAAAATATCTTGTAGGCGCGTAAAACAATATAAAGAATATATTTTTTTTTTGTGACGTTGAGCCATTTGTTGAATAGAGAATTGATCGCAGAGAAGACAAGGCCAAGGTGCCATTGTTCGTCATTTTTCGTCACTCTTCTTGAAGGCAAAGACGATCTCCTTCCAGCATCGGTCGGCCAATATACGCGCGCAGCAACGACGATTGTATTATCCCGATAGTTAATGCTATTTCGCGAGCCGAGTTTGACGAGTTTACGACGCGATTCTACGAGGATACAGAACGGACGGTTCGTGACCGACTCCCCCCCCGCCTTTCTCTCTCTTTCTCTCTCTTTCTCTCTCTTTCTCTCTCGTTCTCTCTCTCTTCGCCTCCAGGAACGTTGATTTATGCCCGACGTTACCTTTGCCAATGGATTTACATCCCGATATTTATTATTCGCAATATTATCGCGCGCGCCTTTATTGCGTTAGTCGAAATGCCTTCACCTCGAAGACTCTGGTCGTCCAGCCTCTTTCCACCTCTTTCTTTCTGCTCATTTCTTTTTCTCTCGACCCGATCCCTTCGCGGGCTGTCACGCTCGATGCGATCTCCTGGACCTCTTATATCAGTAGTCATCTTAAAGAGAATATTTATTAAACGCCATGCACATCGAAAGAACGAAACGCACAAAGTTGATAACGATAGACAAATCTCTTGCAAATCTTTTCTGTATATCGAGATTAAATTTATAAATCTAATTACACTGACAATACACGATAACTGTCTAAGAGAGGCTCAAAGTCGATGAGTTTCTTAAAACGTTCGATTGATCGTCAAGGTACTTTCGTACGGACTCCTCGAGTGGAATTTCCTACCAAAGATTCTTCCGTATCCAGGATTCTCTTCCGCGAAGTGACTGGCGGCACGAGAACACTTTTCTGTCCGGTTATATATCATTAAATTAATGTTAAATGAATGGTTACGTGGGGGCGTGATTTCAGGCAGATCGTATCCTCGGTGTATTATTCCAGCAGTAAATTCGGGGCGATTATTCATTCAAGAAGCCAGAAGAGCCACCGTGGGCTCCCGTTTTCTCGCCGAGACACGCGATCGTCCTTCGTCGTCTTTGTCGTTGACTCTCTCTCTTTCGTCTCTTTGGCGACCTTGGATCACGCCAAGTTTCCGAACTCGTGCTATCATGATCCAGTATAGATATTTAGTTGTATCTAACGCATATAAATATATTTCATGAAAGTATGCATCTTCTCGAAAACTATTATAATAAAAGTCATTTATTAATTATGATAACTCACAGAGAAAGAGAGAGAGAGGATTCAATTAAGTCAATTAAGGGTATATAGGGAATCTGATTTTTCTGTGCACGCAAAGTTTTTTAAGGTCTTCTTTTTTTCTCTTTTCCGAGAAAGACAAAAAAACTTTAAAAAATATTTTATCTGTAGCAAAACTCATGATAGTATATTACAATAACCTGTGTGCATTTTGCGATATTTAGTTATATTCGTGGCATCACGGGCTTTGTGCAACATCGGTTATTCGCTATAGCACATGCGAAGCTCGCGGTTACCGTGTGCCGGCACACATCCTACCACAAAATTGCATCTTCTTTTCTTGTTTGTAACTTTATTATTGCTGCCAAAATCGAAAACTGCCATCTGCCGAAGAAATCGATCGCAAACTGTTGTTGCATAGAAAGATACCGCTCGCGTTTCCGGACGTGTTGGAGAGGGTGACCGCAAGGACTACCGGTTAGAACACGATACATTGGTGCAACGAATGGATATCGCAGTTGAACGCAACAGCTTACGCTCAATTGAGTTATTCACTTTCAATACAGTGTGAAAGAGTCATATTTTAGTTTTATACAAATCGATATACATATAAATTGAACTCAATTTGTCGATAATTTCATCACGCGAACAGACTTATACACGTATTATTATTATTATATAAAACTGATTTAACTTGATTTTTATAATATTATAGTTTGTTTTTATGCGTGCATCCTATAAAAGATTTTATTGTGATCATGAATTTTTGGTCCATTTTACGATGCCGCCAAGTCATTAACATATATCTTAAGTATGTAGTCTTCCAATTGTCTTGGTGTCTTGATGAAACGTTGGCACACTAACAATGGATCAAAATATGAAGACAACTTATAAATCTCTTAGCATTCTTGAAAATGATACGTGTAAGCTTAAAAGCATGTAATCTCTTTCATTTTTAAAGCATTTTTTAACACTTAGAAAATCTTAAGCATTACGTGGAACAATTTTCTGTGATATTACTTTTGGAATGCATGGTGATAAATATAATATTAAACCAAATAGTAATAATGCACCGATTAATGAATAAGGCTAGAAATGGCACATAGAAAAACTTGAGCACTAAGATATAAGCAGTAAAAAATCACAACATTTTGATTTGCTACTGCTGTACTTGACTTTGCATGACTGAAATCGGAATCCTACTGAACACTTCTATTGAACACTTCTTCTTATTGTCACTGTTAACGATTTAAGAAATCTGTGCATTAGTTATATCAGTAAAAAAAAAGTAATTTAGAGGAGACTCTATCATAAGAAATATCACTATTATCACATTATCAGAAATTTTAAAGTCAAATGTTTTCAACATGACACAAAGATAAAAGATTAAAAAGGCATGAAAGAGTCCCTTAATGACCGTACCAAATTCAAGCATTTTATCACTACTACGAAAATAAATTGTAAATCTTGACCACATAGAAAACAGATTGTTATATGATCAGATCGATCGTTATGATTTCTGAAAAACTTATCTTAGATTATAATATTTATATCTGAAAGAATGTTTAAAATTAGTTTTGAAAAACTCCTGTTTTTATTTTTTTAAGACTAGTCCAATGGGTTTTTTTTGTAGGTTTTATTGAATTTTATTGAGTTGGGTCCACCCCATCAAACTCTGGTTTAAAGTCAGGCAGCCTGATATTGATACGAATAGTGGGGTCTTCTAGGTTAGTCTAAATGGGCGTTTTCGCGGAAAGGAAATCTGGAATTTCAAGACAAGAAGGTAAAAAGGAGGGAAAGAGTCGATCATGTGGTCAACAGATGTTACTTTCTTTGTTGACATTGATAATAAATTTTTCAAAATTGTTCTGTTATATAAAATATCTAAAGATGATTAGGGGATTATCGGAAAAATCGGTGGAACCTAGAATTTTCGAAAAAGTTTTTCTTCTCGAACATTATGAATTTTCATGGGATTTTATTGCCATTTAGGAGAAAATTTTTGGAATTTTACTTTTAAATTTAAATTTTATCTTTTTCTATCATTTTTTTCTGGAAACGTTTAGTTTATCTCTGAAATATTTTAATGCACCATTGTGATATACAAATATGGTTTAGTCTTACGATAAGTATATCTTTTAAGAAGTTTTCAGTAGCAAAGAACATACCTGATTTTCTTTTTATCTTCTCTAATCCTACCCGACTGCATATTGCTAAAATAAATGAGTCTCCAACAAAGATATTCACGATAAATTTAAACGGGAATTTTTTGGTACAACTACCGATGAACGAATGATACCATAGGCCAACGTGATTTTATACTTTTAGGCTGCCGAGAAGAATTTCGAGACAATTGGAAACCCTTCAGGTAGCAAAAACAGTTCTGCGAAGGTTAGATTTGTGGAATTTATGAATTGATTGGAAAATCGGATACCTGAAGAAAGGTCTTTTTGGTTGATCAATCGATCTATTTTACGGTTTCGGCAGAGAAAAATTTTTTCATGACTTTAGTTCAGTGTTATTGAAATTCAAATGTCAGAAAAAAAAACGATTATAAAAAGCTAAAGCTGTGTAGAATGTGATAAATTGTCGTCGCGCAAAATATTTCTGTTTATAAACTCTGTATGGTTTACGATAAAACTGTATGGTTCGCGTTAAATTTAAGCAGAACGGATTTTCTATGTCGCGAGTAATCCGGCTGGATGAGTTAATGGGTCATAAAATCGCGCTATAGCTTCCCGCTTTTCTCCACTTGTCTGCTTTCTACACCCGTAAGCGCGTGTAACCCCTTCGCGCGCACGTGGTGGTGCACGCTCCAGAGTCCGAAGCCTCTCGTTTCTTCCCCCTGAATTGACGGCACGCGGCTTAATTGTTGCCTGCCGGTAAGAACAAACGTTTCGATGCACCGACTACTTTCCTAAAGTTCTTCCTCATAGCGAACTGACGCTCGGATGCCTCGAGATTCTTGGCAATGAAACTCGTTTTAAGAAAACTTGGAGCCACATGACGATAATGTCGGGACTAGGATACGCTCGGGTATGGAACAATTGTGCAAAAACGACAAGAATGCATCTGAAACCAACCGTTTTATTCATCGTGTGCGGTACATAGAAACTGGTATCTCAAGTTTATTTCCATTCTGTTATTTCGCAGGTAGTAGTACCAACACCTTGAGCTTTAGAAACGACAAGTTATATTACAATTTAAATAATTTATAATTCATATAATCTATAATTTAGATTATTTCCGTGACTATTAATAATTCGAAAATTCTTATACTTAATTAAAATAAAGTTTAGGGAGAAAAAGTATTGAAAATCGACTAGGAATTTATCAAAGAATTTCTAAATGTAAGGAAATACACAAACAAACATCCTGTATTACAGAAAAGTCACAATCACTCCATACGTTCCATCAGTGTGCAAGTCGTCTTTTTGAATTTGAATTATTTTCTCAGCTTGAACCTTCATAGGTTGCTATCTTGGACATCGGACACCATACCGACACAGGAGACAGAGGAGGAAAGAGAGAGAGAGAAAGAAAGACACAAGTCGATCTTACGAGTCACTCGTCGGGAAATCGGGATCGAGAGATGGCGATACAGAAATACCGAATAGTTGTCTAAAAGTGTGTGACGGACGGACAGCTGGCCGTCATTAAAACCCCATTAGCAAGGAGCTCTCCCCTCCGGAGCGCGCGAGTCAGCCTCCGAGTTCTAACAATATCTTCCACGACGCTTTGCCACCACCCACGCTATTAATATTGCTCTATACCTCCCTTCATGGCCCACTCGCATCCCACCCCGCCTTTCTACTCTCTCTCTCTCTCTCTCTCTCTCTCTCTCTCTCTCTCTCTCTCTCTCTCTCTCTCTCTCTCTCTCTCTCTCTCTCTCTCTCTCTCTCTCTCTCTCTCTCTCTCTCTCTCTCTCTCTCTCTCTCTCTCTCTCTCTCTCTCTCTCTCTCTCTCTCTCTCTCTCTCTCTCTCTCTCTCTCTCTCTCTCTCTCTCTCTCTCTCTCTCTCTCTCTCTCTCTCTCTCTCTCTCTCTCTCTCTCTCTCTCTCTCTCTCTCTCTCTCTCTCTCTCTCTCTCTCTCTCTCTCTCTCTCTCTCTCTCTCTCTCTCTCTCTCTCTCTCTCTCTCTCTCTCTCTCTCTCTCTCTCTCTCTCTCTCTCTCTCTCTCTCTCTCTCTCTCTCTCTCTCTCTCTCTCTCTCTCTCTCTCTCTCTCTCTCTCTCTCTCATCCGCTCCGTTTCTCTCGCCATTGCGGATGCCCGAATTCCGCTCTTCAATTTAGACGATCCGTCACTGTCGTACGTTCGTTTGACTGTTCCGATGAATATCGGAAAGCTTATGAAATCAGAAACGTTATCCCCTTCGTACGGGGGAGGAGAAGAACGCTGATTGCGTAATTTGTCATAGTTTTGTTTCGGCTTCGCCACAGAAATAAATTCATCGCGATCGCACGATGGTGCTGCTCGCGAAATTAGAACATCTTCTATCTAAGATGACCCTGTTGGATCAATCTGTCTTTTTCAAAGCTCCGCCCGGGAGAAGAACGAGAAAAGCAAAGTTTGTAGGAAGTCATCGGGAATGTGGGTCAAGTTCGAAATAACTATGCGCTTAAGTATGTCTGTGGTTTGTCAATGGCACAGTCGTTTCGTGGTCCTATCTGCTTCAGATAGAATCTCATCACAATATGCAAGATTACTGTTCGCGGCGTCTTTATCAATATAGATTAACTGTAATCTCGATTTAATTCAATCTTTATCTTTTAAGAATGAGAAAAAGATAAAAATAAATCGAAAAGAAAGATTAAGTGAGAAATACCAATGCCGAGGAAAAATTAATCTACATTGGGTAAAAATCTCAGTAAAAATTTTAATATCGAAACAAAAAGAAGATCAATCATTAATAATTAGGTGACACTAAATGCAAATATACAATCGTGATTCAATCGTATCGAGACACATGACATGGCGACTCACCGTTTTTATCAATGTTTAATTTGTTAATTGAGATTAATTTTAATTTCAGTTTAACATTTTCCAATTTTAAAAATTAAAACTGTATTCGATGTATGAAATCCTTACATATTATTACAAACATTATATTTGACGCTTTAAGACGGTAAATATCGAGAAAGTGCCTTTCTCGCGCGATCTTCGCTCCAAGACCGAAATAAACATTCATTTCTTTCCCTCTTCCTCTGTCGCTTTTTCTTTCGCTTCTTTCCGTTTCGTTCGTGACCGCACATACATCGGAGAAGATAGACCATGGAGGGAGAAACGATGACGAAAGAAGGAAGAACGCAAACGATAGAGAGAAGAGAGTTGCGCGCGCGTCTTGCCTACGGTCTTTGTAGCCGGCAGATCAAACTCGGCGGGTCATTAATTAAATCTGGCGGAGCAGCCATCGTCCGTCCGTCCGTCTTTCCACCGCGTCTCCGATTTACTTTACACGAAATACGCCACGGTTATAAATATGGGTGCTCACAAACCCATGGAGACCCTTTTCCTCGAACTTGATCGTATGGACCGCCCTCGAAGCAACAGTCTCACGTGTGTAGTTGATCTTTGACATTATTTTTTCAAAGATATTTAATTTTATTTGCGAGAATTACCAGAAGGAAAACGCCCGAAGAAACGGCGTATAGAATGTTTTATTGTCAACGTCATTCGCGCATATCTAGCTAGCGTTTCTTTTGGACATGTCTCCCGCAAGGCGTCTCGAAGGCTGCGTAAATACGAATCGATAAAAATAATTTGCGCTTGTGCGGTGAAAGATACCGTGATTCCTGCGTAAGCGGTCTCGAATCTGGCAAACACATGGAAGCAAAGGAGGCATCGGCCGACCCTTGTCTACCAAATGTCTTCTCCTTTATAGATACCTTTACCTAAGTAGATTTAAGGGTCGGTCGGTCTCACAATTTCCGTTAAACTAAAAACCGGTCGATTAAATTTAAGAATTGTGAAAAACTGCAAAACTCTAAACTGATTATATTTAACTCAATATTTTTTAATTTTAATTAAACGTATTTAATTATTAATTTTAAGTATTATATTTTTCATAAATAAATTATAATTTGCAGAAAATGAACAAGAAAAATAAAATAATATATACGATCGTTTTAATGTTTGTAGTTGGCAATTTTTAAATTTAAACGGTCAGTGAATGTGGAGGGTTAATCGGAGATGGTGATGCCAATTCTTAAGAAACAATATTTATCTACAGTCTATGTTTTCTATAACATATTTTTTCAATGTCATTGCGAGCAAATCACCGTCGCCGTCGTCAAGTCGGCATGCCAAAAATTGTTAAGTACATTGTTTTTCTTTTTTTTCATATCTTATTATTAAACTAATAATAACAGCGTGAGTGAGAATGTAAGTATGCGAAAGGAAAAACTTTGTGTGCTCTCTCTCTTTCTCTCTCTCGATTGATACCGCTTCCCCGCGTAGCGTTCCGCAGGGCGTTTCACCTAAATAGACAGCTCTGATCGATGTGCTTTCTCGGCGATATTGATAAATAAAAGCGATTACGGCGATGACGATTCCGATGGTCAATGAATTTATATACCTGACAAGAGTCCTGGAGGAGCCGATAAATCAGCCCTCTTTCGTTCACCCGGGCATCGGTGGACACCGGGGGTAATCTCTCAATCTAAATCGATCGATCTGCCAAAACGGCTCCGTTTCCGAGCTGTTTATCATCGGGCGCTTATGAATTTATTTTATGGACCGTAGAGTTACACGCGTACTCCTCGCGCGCGCATACGAGAAAAAGATCGACCGATGAAGCCGTGATCCCTGCGTGGGAGCACCGCGGGAGGGCCCGCGGGAACTCGTGTAGGTACTCTCGTACTTTCATTCTTATTGGGTATCGATAAACGCCGGGGCCATTCGTTAAATCGTTACTCTTCTCGCAACGTATCCGCTTCTATCTATTACGGATCGACCGCGTGATCTCCGATGGGCGCCACGAGCCGATGAATCTCGCTTGCGACGCGCCATCCCCCCGACAAAAATTGTATTCGCTTCAAAATGTTCCTCTTGCTTTTAGTAAGTTCTTTTAAAATAGTCACCAAAAGAATTTTCTTAATTTCTACAAGAAACAATTCTTCTAAAGGATAAAGTAGTGATAGTCTTAATTTTTATAAGGATTTATTTGATAGGATTTACTATAAAAATGTCTCCACAAATATGAAAGGAAATATAATTTTAAAATACCGAACCTCATTAAAACACGCATTGTTATCCACCATGAAGAGTAAATATAAAAACAAACTAATAAAAATTATAAATACTGTATATATGTTGATTGAAATAATTAAGTGGCTCTTCGAGCCACTTTTTATTACCGTCCTATTCATCATTTAAATATTACGATATTTGAAATTTTGAGGACCAAATATTACACTACATTGGTTACGCTAAATTATAACGATGTAATTGTTGCAAATACCAAATAAAACATGATCTGTATAGAACGTTATTGTCCAGAAGTTCTCTCGTTAGAAAGAATATATTTTTAGTTTTAAAAGATATTCTACAGAAAAGAAGAATATATTATTATCTATTAAGAATATGTGAGGACTTGCAAAGTATACAGTTCTCTTGCTTAAAGAATACAATTTTTTTATGTAGAGAATCGGAAATATGATATGCACGTTTGACAGAAAAATAAAACTAGACTATTCATACGCGTTAAGCTGCTGAAATGGAAAACAAACGTAACTGAGTAAGCGAGAACATTGATATACAATTCATACTAATTTCGCGCATATAAATCGTCCTCATGTGTGTTCTACGAAGTAGCGCGCATACATTTTCACGAGTTTTCCGTTCGCTTCTTATCACGATAAGCCTCGATACATGTTTTTTTTTTCTCCGCAGTAGCACTATTATTTGGTCTTCCATTTCTTCAGCGCGCAATTAATCACCGCGGCGCTGCGGCGTCGCGCCATTTCGAATTCTCAGTAGTCTTCGTTTTGAATTCATTGCATGTCCTATATCGCATGTACATACACTCGCTTTGTTACGCGCGCGGGAATCGCGAGTGCGAGCACGCGCGCGCGTTCGTGGAATATACTCCTCCGGTGAGTTGGGGTACAACGCTACAATATGTAAAGCAATTATTTTGCAGTCATTTCCTTCGATATCGACGCGATATGCCTGGGACTTATACCTCCTCGGCGTTACTGAGGAAATGAGTTCGATAACGTTCTCGATAACGCATCCTATTTCACGCGTTCGCACATTACGCGGCATATTTTTCGCTGCACATGGCATCGAAAATTATCTGTGCTACATTTACGTGCATGGGTATTTTCTGTTCTCTCTCTCATTGAATATTTACATGCGATATTCGGTAATAAAGATCCCACGGGCGCGGAATGCTAACGAAACTGGATATGATAACGTAAAAAAATTGAAAAGTTAACAATCTTGACGGAAAAAGTGACTCGTGACAACTTCGTTATAGGTCTCGGCGCTTATCGCGCTTTATTTCCTTCGCTGCCATTTTATTATGCTTTTCGAAACTCACATATACTTTACTTCGCTTTTCACCTTCATATTTACGCTACGTATGTTTATAGCGCTGCATTCGCGATCGCCATCAAGAGTCGCTCGTTTATCTATCCATTGATTTGCATACCTGTTTTCTTTTTCGCCGTACTATTTATTTTTAGTAATATCTAATGGTATCGCATAGTGAAATCGCGAAATATGCACATACATAAAGACGTTTTACACATTTATCGCGTGTTATTTCCAAAGATAATTTATAATTCCGATGTCCGATATGGCACTCGCCGATTTGTTTCTTGTTATTTCTCGTTAATTTCATCTATTTACGAAAAATTTTGCGCCTCTTCTCTGCCATGTACGCCCGATTAGCGAAAATCTATAATACATTTTTTGTCTATTGATAATAACTTCAAATAATATACATTTATACAGGGGTGTGTGTGTGTATGTATATATATTTGCAAGCTAACGTTTTTTTCATTTCGCGCAGTCGTATCTAATCGCTATATATTTAAAACACACGTGTGTAAAACGCAATTCATAAAACCTAGACCAAGTACTTTGACCGGACAATCTTGACCGGTTCGATGGACAGTCTTGATGAGTTGGTTACTTTCGCACGGTAATATCACCCGTGCATCTGCATACACAAAGTATTATTCTCAAGCTATCGCCAATTTTACGCGTTTAATATAATTCAGCTTTTTGTGATGCAAAACATCTTTGGCCTTGCAATTACGATAACCGTAATTGCAGCGAACGTAAAAAAAATAGGCTGCACTACAGATTTATTGCGAGAAGACCACGCGATCCACAAATAGCAAAGAATGAAATAATATTTGTGTTCCCATCGTGTGCAAGAAAGTTTCGCGTTAATCGTCAAATTGTACAAAATAATAACGTTAGAACTGTATAAAAGAGTTCGTTTATATAATATCTAACTTGAAAATAAATTATATATAATTATTATTAATATATAGTAATATACTATATGTTAATAATATTTATTTTTCGTATATTGATTATTACATAAATATATGTACTATAACAATTACATGCACCGTATATTTTGCATATAGCTATTTAAATGTAAAATAGTATCGTTAAGTCACGTTAACAAATTATTTAAAATCTGTTGACAACTTTAATATTCACACAAATACATTCACAAGTCGTGGTTATAGCTGCGTTATCTTTTACACATCGACGAGAATTCTTTTTCAAATCTTTTCACATTGCATTTCGTGTACATCCGATAACATTGTTCTTTTCTATAGCAGCCAACTGTTCCACGAAGCTATAAAATACTAGCGCGACAATTTAGCCACGTAATAACTTCCAAGAGATCTAGCTAGTCTCTCTCTCTCTCTTTTATTATTTTTTTATTTCTTTTTCAGATTACCTTTTATTGTAAATATTATAGTTCTTCTGTGATCATTGATTTATACTTGACTACATTAATAATGTAATTTGTTGATGCGCTTGAGGGGATCTTATCCCAGAGCGCGTAATAAATGCTGATTTCTCTCTCTCTCTCTCTCTCTCTGTCTCTTTTTTTCTCTCTCTCTCTCTCTCTCTCTCTCTTTCGACCAATGCATATCATAATGTTCATTTCGTAGTTTTCGATATGCATTGCGGATTGTTGCATTTGATAAAACCTGCGCGACGTCAAATGGCTAGATTAGAGTTGTAAATATGAATATCTAGAACAAAAACAAGTAATATCGTAATTTTTTTTTCTTTTAACTGCATAAGATTTAGATAAACTAAACAATAAATGAACGTAGACCGATGTGTGAATACACAACTATGTAGAAATAAACCTTACTCGGCACACAATTTGAAAAACTTGAAAATGTAATAACTTTACACAAGAAATATTAAGAGAGTATCCTTCTTCAGGATTTTTTTCGTAAAAGATATAAAGGTATAATCCTGAAACTTATATTTTTATTTTTTGATATTTGAATGTTCTTTACAATTTTTTTCTAACATTAAAATATTTTTGACAATTATTTGCAAATCTATATAGGCGTATAAAAAATATCAGTTTACTGTTGCCATTCAAGATATATAAATAATTTAAAACAAAAAAGTAAAATAATTTTTTAATCATGTTGTAAATATGTTGTAAATCTAAAAATTTATATTTTATTAAAATTTTTTGTATTTCTTATCTTTAATTAGCTCTCTTTCTCTCTCTAGCTATGATCCACTATTTGACCGAATAAAGCTTATTTCTACTTGGTTGTACACAAGTTGAACAACTGACGAACTGCATTAACGTAAAATTTACATTTCAGTATACATCTTGTATTCTTGTTAAATCATAATGATGAAAAAAAAAGTTATTTGCATTTTGACTAATGTAACTACAATATTATAATTAATATAAATGATTTATATTGACTTTACTAATATTGATGATCAAAATTGGCAGATATTCATATAACGAGTCCTTTAATTAAACGCGATAATCCTGGAGTAATTAGAATATTTAGAACCACGCTGTGTGTAGTGCCTGGAGCATTTAGGCGATGATTTACAAGCGACTTCGAGACACAAGTACACGGGCATGCGTGCACATATACGTGATCAAGCATCCTGCACGCACCCACAAGTCTTTGTTGGAGAGTGCGAGCACCTTCGAAGCGTGTAAACTATAAAGTATAAACAATAAAACAATCGAATAGTGACGGTATGGCGATAAATCATGGTGGACACAGTTATCTGCAGTGGCTGCGAAGGGTAACGCGCCGCGACTTAGCCTTCGATAAATTTAGCTATTGTCGTGCTTAGGATATATTAAATCTCGTTAAAATGTCTTTATGAAACCGTAGCGTTGCACGCTATGGATTATGAAAAGAGAGAAACGATAAGACAGAGAGATTTCGATAGTATAACACAGATCGATAGACGATGCGATTATGCAGATATTGACACTCGTAAATATTCTCGGTGAAATGCCAATATGAATTTTTTTTCTTTTGAGAAATAGAACCGTGCTTTTGTTTATTCGAGGCGACAATTTTCTCTATTAATTACCTTCTTTGTTGATTTATTACGTTCATTTCCAATTGCTATCAGAAATTACGAGAATAAAAACAGGTCGCTGCGGTGTAGTCTATCGTCTCAAGAAGGTAAATACGAAAGAAACAGGACGTGATTTCCAAATAAATAAATATTTACACAAGTTCAAGTTTCAATACGATAAATATTAGTGATAAAATTAAACCGCAGTTATAAGGTGGAAAATATTCGTTATATACGAGCCTTCAAACAGCGGATTAATAATTGAATGTCTATCTGTTTCGGGATATTCGTCGGATAAAAGCTTCAGCGGATGCAACCGACGTGTTTCTTCCGTCACTTTCCATACGAGATTCAGACACCTACGTGCGAATGCTCGGCTCGGACTAGAACAATGGCATCCTCGAACACGGCTCTACCGTGATTATTGTAATGACGGTACCGTCCGCAAACACACTTGAATGATATAATTCGTATACCCCACGCCACGGTGAGAATAACGATGCCGCAGTGCTAACCACCGTAATTTATTTTCGCGCCTTTTTCCCGACGTGGCCATTTCAACGATATTTTTCGCGTAAACACTTGCCTCCGGAACACACAGCGACTTTCACGATTTGTTATCGGCCCGAGTCTTCGAACATTGGTACATACATACACCATTGACATTCGATAGTGGATAACGTTGAATTCTGTTGAGGACACATCTTTCACTTTGCGTATTTATCTTAACGCTTTATTGTTTGCGATTACACAAAATAGAGAACATTCTTGTTTTAAGTATATCTTTATTTTCGAAATGTTAAATATTGAAATGAGATTATATAGCGTTAAACAGACATAACTTGCTTGCATGAAGAAATTTTGTATAGTTTTATCAAGAAAAGAAATATTCTCATTATTTAATAATAATTTTCGTGAGAAAAAATATATCGAATAGAAAATAACAATATTTTTCAACTAATAATTTGATTTTTTTAATACTATTATTAAAAAATCATATTGCGTTCTTTAAATGGATTATATTATTGAAGTAAAAATATAGATAATTTTACTGAAATTTAAAATGATCAAAAATTCCTTAAAAAAATTAAATAAATTATATATGTGTACGCAATATTATTACAATTTCTTGTTTATATATGAAACAGATGATCGTAAAAGAAATATATCAATTTCAATTTTTGACAATTATTGTTTGATATTGTTTTTTTTACATCGTATATAGCAAATATAATTTAATTTTTTTTATTCGCATAGATATAGAATAGAGATTTATACGGAAGATATGGATAGAATATACGGCAGGTTTTCTAACAGGTTGACCGACTAGATCGAAATCTCAGAGACGAACTTGTTTCATATTTGATTAGGATTCTGTTTTTTTGCCGCTCATTCTTTCCTGACCACCACCGTAGAAGGTCAATATTATCACACGTGCTGAGAATGCCGACAGAGAGACCGTTTGTCACTCCTCGCCCATCGAATGCCTTGTCCTTCGATCGTAGTCCCATTTAAGATTGGGCCCCGACATCAGTGCATTTACCATTGAATCCACTTGCATCCCCAATAGGCATATATTTACTCGAGTCCGCCCTTTCCAGGTAAAAGCTCGCTTCTTCACCATTTGAATATACTTGAAGCTTCGATGAATTCTATTTGCATCTTCTTTTATAGATAGAAGGAACACTCCTTAAAATAATGAATAATGAAGTCCCCTTTCGAACGTCACTTCTCTCTAGTTCTCATTTATATAATATTCCATTACAGATATAACATGTAAAATAGTTTACATGTACGCATACACCCATCCATGACATTTGCAAATTATACAGGATTTCAATATTGACGATTATATCTTTTAATTTTTTCTTTGTCTTGTCTGACACGTATACGCGTATTCCATCATCTTATCTAGGAAACGAAAATTAATGCGCACGGAAAATGAATATACGCCGTGTCTCAGAGTCTCGCGCGCGCGCGAGACATTTATCGAGAGGTTGAGTTAATTTCTGGCGAGGAAAAAATATGGAGCGTCCATCTCTTTTTTTTTACGATGGTCGTTTCCGTTCCCAGTAATGTGACTTGTACATTTTTATGCCGGCTCCGGCGCAATGGGCACAGCCGTAAAACACTTATGACACCCGTAGCATAATAATGTTACTTGATAGTGGCTATCTTGGTGTATATAACTCATCGCATTCGCCATTTTCCTAATTAATGTTTAATGCCTCGCTATCTGCCCTCCTTGTTCACGATTAAACTTGCACGGTTGATATCACGTTATCAACAGATTCCGCTACTTTTTATTCTATTCGAACGACACGTACTACGACATCAACCATCAGGTTTTTCATGTAATCGTAAATTTGCACAAGTATTAAACGAAGGAGTAGAAAACATTTGCGCGATTACCAACATATAAAAATATTAATAAGAAGGAATTCTGATCGATCAATTTTATAATACAATTTGTCATCTTTTCCGAGTGATAAGAACAACACCTGTTCACATATTTGCATGTGCATTACGTATATATGTTCCTGATAATTTATAGATGTATATCTTAGATTAGACGTGTCTAACATGAAGTAGAATTTTACTTTGAGTAGAATAAATTCTAATTTTTGTTTTGTTTTTTTTTATGATTTCAGTATGGTCAAGATGAGAATGAAGAATCTGATTTGGATGACGAACCGCAAGACGACGAAGACTTACTTACACAGCCACTTCAAGTCAACCCGCAAGCCTTGGATGCGGCTGGTGTATCTTCATTAGCACACTTGAGCAATTTCATGAACACGCATCCGCAGTTACTAGCGAAGATTAGATTGGAGGTTAGTGAGCAAAGTTTCTTCATTCTTTTTTACTCTTGCATGTTTAATTTTATTTAAATGCTTTTTTCGCTTCTGAGTTGAGTATATTAATTATTGGCGTCAACGAGAAAGTACAGATTTCGAAAAATAGTCTTATTGTTAAGAGTTCTCTACCGTACACCCTGTTGAGTTTCCGTAAAGATAATCAGCCGCATAATTCGTCATAAAACTTGCTCGGCAGGCTCAAGCGTTCATTGACCTACAAAAGTGCCAAGGTAGAATGACATGAATCGTGGAAAATCGTGAGATAGTCATAACAGCGGACGTTGACAGTCATAAATGAGTTACCACCGTGTCACCGTGACAATAGATTCCTCCTTTTTATTACGCAAAAGTCATCCTAAACCGGATGGCAAATCTGGGCAAGCGCAAATATCTTTATGATCGACATTCCGATAAGAGATCACATTGTACTCTTGTGCACAATAGTATTTGTCCGCGGCGTGAAAATTGAGAGAATCTCTTCCGAAGTTAGAAAGCTTCAGCAAATATAATTGAGTCTTTATATTACATTTCTTGTTCTAAATTATAAATAATTAGTGTCTCGTGACTAGAAATGCTGTGTGAATCAAGATTCTTTTATTTTGAATCGAATCATTGATGTACAACTTTTAATTAACAATATAATTATTAGATTATGAATATTAATATATAGATAATAACAAAAGATTTCCATCCAAAAGATGTAAAAATAATCCTACCTGATTCGATTCGAATTATATTTAACTAGTTTGCACGTCTCTACTCGTAATACCTACGAATTTATTTCTTAGTAAAAATCCGTTTTAACCTTTGAGAATAATAGAATAATACTTTGTACAATTTTAGCATTAATGAAAAGATGATTGAGCTTTGATGTCAATTAATTATTTTAATTTCCGTTTTTTTATGGCAGTTTCTTGGATACTTTTTACAGCAGAGCGAGGCAGATATATTGCAAGGTAGAAATTTGGAGGCTCTACATGCTGCGATGGCCAGCGGTAACTTGAGCAACTTGAGCAACCTGTTCCCTCCTTTGTACATGTCATCACCGCCTCCACTGCCACTACCGCAGCCGTTACAGAACAACCATTCGCAAGTCGCGGGAAATCTTGGGAGTCAAGTCACCGAAAATCAGGTGTTAGCTTGTTCTGCCACTTCCTCCAGGACTTCTGTTTCCACTTCGCAGCCCAACGAATCCTCGCCACCTCGTTGCAGGAATAACGGAGACGCTTCGCAAGGAAACATCAGGAATAACGGGGAAGCTCGTGAGGGTGAAGCTCGCGCCGCATCGGCGAATAGTCAGCATACATCTGGAACCAATTGGAGCTTCGAGGAACAATTCAGACAGGTGCGTCAGGCAAATACCTAGCAAGTACGTACGCCTTCCTCAGCTTGTCGCGAATGATCTGCGCTGTAGGCGTTTTAACGACTAACATTTTTTAACGGGCCAATTTCAATTGTCTCTTTCCAATTAGTTTTCTAACTCTCTCCCACTCTCTTTTCTCTCCCAATTTAATTAAACTTGCGTTTTGTGTAGCCAATAACATGCCAATCTCTCTAAAATTACGTGCAATTGTGAAAGGGGAAAATTTGTACGCTTAACTTATACTCTGTCGCTTTTCGTGAAACACTAAAAAATTATTAGCATTCAATTCAAAGTCTTATCGATATGCTTGTTCACATAGACAAATATCAATTCTATTGCTAAGAAAGGCGATTACTTAATTTACCTTTTCGCTTTTGACTCTCTTACTCTTTCGAAGAATATTATAAAATTTTATCGAAGAAAAGTCAGAATAATAAGAAAATCGAATTTTTCTTTTAACTTGATATTCTTGATTGAAACATTGAATTATTAGGATTCAGAATATATTTTGATTAACATTATTATTTATGATGAACTAATGAAATATTACTTAATTTAAGTAAATATTACTTGCAGTATTTATTTTAAGTAAATATTTGTTTCATGTAAATGTATGAGTATATTTTAAATATATCAAGAAGTATTCTTTGTAAAGATAATCGTTAGTTGAAAAAAGAAAACTAAAGTTGAGTAATCTTTTCTTAGCACGAGAATAATATTTTTCTGCGTGTCGTCTGATTATCCCTGTTGGACGGTCCACGTCTCGAAATGCATTTTACAAAATAGGCGAGTAATGACTCAAATGATCCGGCGATGTCCGGGAGTAACATCGGCCGCGACAGCCACGACGGACCGAGTGTCGTGGGCGTGAACAACTCGCGCGGTCACCTTTGTGGGACACTGGTTAGTGCCGCGAGGGACATGTAATTACGGCGAAACTCTCCCCTTGCGAAAGCGCAGGGCGAGGCGGTGGGACGGTGGGAAGAGAGGCGCTTTAATTAATGCAACGATGGAAGCTAATTATTATTTTTACACGGCCGGGAGATAATTACCGGCTGACCGTCCCCGAACGAACGGCAAGTTGGTTGACGCCGTGCCGTTGACGGTGGGTCGTGGCAAGAACGAGGAACGATCGACTCGAGAAAGCCGCGAGAAAGGAGGGAAGGAAAGAAGAAACATTTTGGAGCCGGGACCACGGGGGTAGCGCTATTCATAAGGATACATAGAAAGAAGTGCGCGCGCGCGCGTCAATTGACCAGAAGGATGAGGACCAAGTTATAGAATTAGCTGGACTCGCATCGCAGCCTTGTTAACGTTTTTTGCGGTGTCTTCGTGTGCATTCCGCTCGCGCGGATGCATTTTTACCATAAGGGGTATTAAATGGCGCGGCGATCCAGCCAGGTCGGTTCACTCGCCCCGCTTGCTCGCGGTTTTCGGTTTTTGTAAAGAGGGTGTGGTATTGAATTACCATTTAAATTGTTATTCGCGCGCACGAACCCGCAAAACGCCGATATTATCCTTTCACAGTGACAAACGCCGCGTGACAAACTTGCGTTCTTCATTCGCGTTGCAATTTTAAAAACTAATCTTGCGCGATTGATGATTCACCTATAAAATGTGAATGTGAGAAATTTATAAAATTCTATGGTATTCTATGATGAAACTCGTATTTACAGTATTTAAGGTAGTACAATTTTTAACATAATAATTCTGAATGAAATAAGATTTTTCAAGTTTGATAATTCCGATCTCATTGTGTAATATCAACAATCATTTGCTTGCAAACTTTTTACATACCCTAGAGTTTAAATGTTTGATTGCATTTTATGTTAAAAAAAAAAAGAAAATAAAAATGTGTATGTTAAGAGTCCGAAATTGTAGCACCTTACCCTATGACTCTTTTGAAAAACTATTAGGAACGATTCCTTCTATTCTACGCGAAGAAAGTGGCTCTTTTGCTTAACGGAGTATCGGCTTAACCAGGATATCATCGATTAAAGCGTACAACAAGCGAACGAACGCGGATAAACGAACGGCGCGCGAAAGACGAACGGGTAGGGAAACGAGAAACAACGTGTGCGCGGGGGAATGGAAATAGAAGTCTCCACCTACTTGGCGAACGGCGCCCGCATCTCAGGGATCGCATCCATCATTCCGGCGAGGGCGTACAAGCTGCTCTTTAATCTTTCTTCTTCGGAGCGATGGTGGTTTCGTCTGTTTTACTCTTCCTTCGCATCTTTTTTCCGAGGTGTTGGTAATCGTTCGCGTACCGCGCTCTGCCTTTTCTTGTTTTTTTTTCTTTTTTTTTTTTTCTTTCGCGAATTTCTTGAAGCTCTCCGCTCCGCGTCCGTTCCGCGACTCGGATCGTGGGCTTGAGCGTCGCTTATGTTTTCATTCAAGAACAAATCGCGCGACACTCCCGCGCGGTTGTCTCTGCCCATCGAGATTCGCAAGGATTTAAAGACGTTTTTAGAAGCAGACTCGGCTAACTCGGGGAAAATAAAAGCGCCCGACCTCCGGACAGGTTTATAGTCAGTTGGTTATTGTCTTGAAATAGGGTAAGCAGAGGCGGGACCAAGTCCCGACTACTCCGGAGTACTTGACGTACCATCCGACGTATTGGGGGCCAGGAACTTGTTTTAGTAAAACAACGATCACACCTATCGTACACAAAGTAGTCCACTGGCGACGGTGATACTCAACACGAACAGCAACGCGTCCATACGAGACCACCCCCCCCGTCTCACCCCTCGCATTCGCTCGCACGCACCCACACGCTCTCGTCCTATCCCGTGCAACAACGTTCGCTGACCGTGCACTCGAGCTACCACGGCAGTATAATACTGTAGGGCTATACTTTGCAGCCATTGTGAAATAACTCGTAAACCTCGCAAATTGCCAGCTATTTCGCTCTTATACACGCGTGCACACCTTTTACGCCGTATTCCGTCTCTGTGTATACTGCGTGTTCGACCGTAGATCGAGAAGGTTGACTGCTCTTCTATGAGCGTACACATTCGCACGCGTGAACCAAGGTATTATACGTGTACGGGACATTCGTGTACGCGCGACTCGTCGATGCACAAGACCGCGACGGAAATTTCATTTTTCGTTTTCAAAATTTTCCTTTAAATGTCTTCAATTATAAGTGATTGAAAATGAAGTTGTATTACTTACAATTAGTTTGCGACTCGAGTCTGAAAAATCAATCACACGAAAGAACAATTTTACTGCAACATCTAAAAATTTAGCTAGACGCAGATTAGATAATAATTTTATGCTGACCATCAAATAGCATTGCCATTAAAGTAATTGTGTTAGACGCTCGAGCATGATAATATTGCTGCAAAACGTTTTGAAATTCTAGCAATCAGCTTAAATGTTCAATATATTTTTTTAAATGGTTCAACATAATTATTTGCAAATCTATTTCAGCAAAATTATTTTTTCCGTGTATAAAACAGTGAAAAATTCTCTTCTATTTTTTTCTATCTCGATTTAGTAAAGAGATACAACCCAGCCCAGTTACCAGAATCACCCTGCATAGAGATACAAAATTAGAATATGCCACGACGAGACGACTAACGATGACGATGACGAACGTGCACGCGTACTGGATTGCTCTCGAGTTATCATTGTGATTATGCAAATGCATTATCATTATGCAAATACAAGGGGGCACCTAAAACTCAGAATGCAATCTGTCGCTGCCGTGGGACGTGGACGGATGCGGTCCTTAGTAATTTCGACAAACAACGTTGTTTTCGCTTAAGCTCGAATATCCGCGTTTCTATCTTTGTGAATCGTTTGAGGAGAGAGAGAAGAATGCACAAAGCTTCTCTTGCCCTTTTGAGCCTATGTTGCATTGCGATTCAATTGCTTTTCTAAAGTTGCATATCGTATCGTTTCATAAACATAAAATTTGTTTGCTACAAAACAAGTTCAAAAAGTTGATCGTTTACGATGTGATGCTATTAATAGAGAATAATAATTTGATGCCTGTTTGGTTTTTATAGGAAACTTTCAGTAACAAACACACGCGATTGCTTCTCGCGCAATTTTTCTTGAGACATTCAAATACGTAGCTGAATAACAAAGTTTCTATATGCTATTTGATGCAGCCAGTAGATAATAACTCTTTTGCAACAACACATTAATACTAACAACAATCACATTAATGTTAATCAAGAACTTTGCATTTCTAACTACGTTAACTCATAAGAAAGCACTCGATAAGGCGACTCGAAATAATCTATTCTTTTCTCACTATTTTGGAGCTTATAAAATGTAAAATTGTTGTGATATTTTTTTACATCGCTATTACCGATAACATATAAAGTATCGCGAGAAAATAGCTTATAATGTTTATTCAGTCTTTTCGAAATATTTATGGAAGAACTCGCATATTTGTATAATATTTTTATACACGCACTAAATATACATTCTTTTGCACGGCTTATATTACTTTGCATGGCGTAATAGAAGCAAGCTGATATCACCTGCACACGTAGAATAATATAAACTTTATCAACATCGATGATTAATTTGCATTTTAAGAAGGAAGATAATTAAAATTATGTCGCAAGTAAATGCGCAATTGTAGTTTGTTTTCTTCTCTACGATAACGTAATGGCGATGAAAAAATTTTTTTGCTGCATTACTCGCGCTATCCTATAGTGGACGTTACCGTATTTCGCATTATCGATACGAAATAATTGCATTTTTAAATTATATACAATTTCTATACTCGTTTTATTTAGTTTGAAATAGGAAAAGGATAATGATTGTGTCGCATTGCAGGATTTAATTTTCTTTTGAATCACGCCATTTAAGGGAAACATCTGAGTACCCTTCTTTCTTTATCCCAGAAATGAAAGGGGTGTGACAATGGAACCGTTCAAACGATTTCCTCCAAATGAACATACGCATCACTCGTATGCAACGCTCAATAATAATCTCATTGCACCGTGCAGTAATTGCGCTTTCGCATGCGTAACTCGGTTAATTGATCGATAAACGGGAATAAGAACGACCAGCTATAGCCAGCATAAAATAAAGATAGGGAACTGAAATATATTCGATCTTGTTTTTTTATTTTTTCTTGTTTTCAACTGAATAAAACGGACCATTAAAATTATATTCACGGACAGAGGCATTAGATTAGTCGCTGTTGCGCGTTCGTATAATTCGCGGCGCACGATATCAAGAGAGACACGCGGTATTAACGTGATGTACAGCGTAAATCTGTTAACCGGTCCCGTCTAAGCGCGCGACACGATTTTAACATTGCGGAGCAAAAAAGAAAGGAATAAAAGAGCGGCAGCGACGATAGAGCCAGACTCAGACGGAAGCCAGATGAAAATAGCCGCGTTGCGTTCGAGAACCTTAGCGAGCTAATTTACTTAGTCCGTGCAACACCTGCATCACTTATCCGTAAGCGGCCTGGCGGCGGCGGCGGCGCTAATANTTTTTTTTTTTTTTTCAAACGATATATTGACCCGCGGATTCTTCGTGTTTACTCAATAATTGGATGAGGCTGTAAATATGGCTATTAAGCTACCTACGCTTTCCGCGCGCTCGTTATAAGCAACCAATTGCGAACCCGGCCGTTCGTCTTCTTCTCCCTTCGCGGTCAGCGCGCCTGAGATCGCTGCGGATCGCGCTCGGTCGCTCGGTCGCTTCGCCTCTGGAATATAGCCTAGTTCGACACGATCATATTTTTCTTCGAGCCGAGGCAAAACACCGGGAGTAACGCGATTTCGCCTCCGGAGCGAGGCGTAGTGCTGCCCAACCGTTTTCAGAGACGCTCCTCGTTTACGCTCCTGTGTTCTAGGAGCGAGATAGAAGGCGCCAATTTCTAAGGGATGTCATTACAGCCTTGAAAATTGTATCCAACAGATGCTACTATTTTTCGAAATATCTTAACGACACAAACAAAATTATAAGAATCAAATAGATGAGCCGCGAGCTTCGAAAAGCGAGCTCATCTCGTACGAAATTTAGTGCTCCGACTAACGTGACGTTTTCCATATAAACTGACGCAAAAATTAACTCGAAATTAGTATTTTTCCCTTCCACCAGATAATCGTCTTCGTCGATCTTTACAATGCACAGTTAGCAAGTAAAACGGCCGAGTATCGTGAGCAACGGCTGTTCGTAATTCTCCGCGTAATTTCGTTACGATTATTATCGCGAGGCACGCTCTAGACAGCGCGACACTTTGACTGCAGCTGGTTAAAGGGTTCGTTACGCCGCATGCCGATTCGCAGAAACGAGATTTTCAACAGGATGTGACATATCGTTGATCAACTTGACAGTGCCTTTCCTCTCACCGCTGGTATATTGCCGTTTTTTTTTTTTATTTTTTATCATTTCCTGCCTCATTTTCTCGCATTATAAAGTAAACTTATATTGCTACAATGAACCCCCGAGTATAATACATTCGTGATAATACATGGCATTACCATTAAAAGATACGATCGATTTTCCAAGTAGTAATTTAGCACAATATTATTTTTAATATATTTCTCCTCCATTTACTATGAGAAACCCCGAGAAATCTGTACACGAAGAGGTCTTTCTCTTAGAATATATCCTCTTAAAATCGTGATAGTCGTGAGACAACATGGACTTTGAAGAATTTTACTATAATTTTACTAAAAAAGTATACACAGAAAAATATCAATTCTACTGCTATAAAAAGAAAATTACTAAATTTACTTTTTTCTTCTAGTAAGTAACTTTAATGAATAATATCTTTTCGATAATTGTTTACAATGTACTTATTAAAAATGTATTATTATTATATACTTAAAAAGATAATTTATACTTCTGGAGAATATTATAAAATTATCGAAGGAAAATCGGAATAATAAGCAAATCAAATTTTTAATTTAATTTAATATTTTTGATTGAAATATTAAATTATTAGGATTCATAATATATTTTGAATAAGTTTGATGCTTATCGTGAACTTGTAATAGATTTGTGGATTTATGAACTTATGAAATGTTTGAAATAAGTAATATTTGCTTATTTCAAGTAATTTAGAGTATGTATTTTTTTATGTGTACACAGAAGTTTATTTTAAGTAAATATCACTTGTTTGAGTAAATGATGAGTGTATTTTAAGATTGTATAATCAAGAAAATATTCTTTATAAAAATAATCATTATTTAAACGAACGAAAATTAAAAATTGAGTAATTGTTTTAGCACGAGAATGATATTTTTCTGCGTGTAATTATAATAAAATTTTTTTAAGACCATATTAGCCCCTGATTATCATGATTTTGAGAATAAATTCTAAGGAAAAATTCTCTCAGTGTAATGTTTTTCTATTATCGGAATGGATTTTCCGAATCATATGTATAAATAACGATCACAACAACCGTGTCTTTCTTATCGTGTGACCTGTAAAGAAGCAATTCCTCGGTATTGGCCATAAGAAAACATGTGTGCCACAACATCTTTCGTTTCTTCCGTTCGGCTACAGTGCCGCACGTGTAAACATAGCGTAGATATACACCATCGACTTTCCTCGTGCCTTCTTTTTCATCTTTATTCTTCTTTCGACTTCTTTGCCCTTTTCGATACTCTATATATTCTTTTACGGTTTTCATATACGCGAATAGAAAATAAATTAAATATACAAAATTGAACCACGTGCTCTCTAATGTTCAATCATCTTTGCGTTACATTTAACGATAGGGCAAAGCGAACGAAGCAAAAGAGGCAAAACATCGTGTCAAACAGCGTGGGAGGGATGCGTGTTGGAATTCGGGGATGTCTCCATCGTCCGGACAGACTCGAATCTCGTCGGCGACGGAGAATTATATTTTGACCCCGGTTAGCATACCAAAGATGCATATTACAAGGCTCGCGCTCGCTATTATAATGAATATCTCCACCGACGTATAAGCATATATGTAAAGCACGCGCGTTTCATGGGGTGTCACGCTGTCTCACAGACGAGCGCGCACGTGTGTATGTCGCGCGTTAGTATCGTATATCACATCGATATATGTGTACAGTGGCCACGCACACTAACGCGCCTGCACATCACGGTCCTCGCTCTCTTAGAATGAGAGAGAAAGACGAGTCAGAGAGATATCATTTGAATTTCAATGAATCATGTGGGTGCAAGTGTCGCTCGTATTCATTCAGTCTACATTCGTGCGCGTCTATAGAAGAACTGTTCACATATACGTGAGACCGCGTAACGACGAGACACACGCGCCCTTCTTCTCTCGTGTATGTTCGTGTAAAATATTGTCTTCTTTTACTCCTCATCGTCTCCACCTCGTTTATCCCCGTGTAGAGAGAGAGGAGACAAATGTCGGGGAATCTTCCTCTTTCCCCTTTTTCTCTCTCTCTCTCTCTCTCCCCCCCTCTCCTTCCTCCCTTTCTTTATCCGAGCATATTCACGCGCGTGTATTTGTCGGCGAGCAACACAAAAGTGTCCCACAATTGTATCAGCGTCCACAAAAGGAGATTATCTTCGATACAGAGACGGCTTTTCCGCTTCGCACGCATCGGGTATCAAAGCCGCAAGATGCAGGTCTCGCTATGTGACCCCCTTTCCTCATCCATTCGAATGTCCTCTCGTAGTAGCCGTATCAAATTAGCTACGATTTTTCTTTCCGCCACTCACAAATGACCATAGGCGATCTGTTTCTTCGAGATGTAAGATGCATTTCATCACGTGGTTTCGTTCGACGTGCGGAACGACTTGAATTTTTTTTTTTTTTTTAAACTCTGGAACACTACGTGAAGTTGGCGACATCGTGGGTGTTCGTGGAAACTATGATTAAAGCTGGGATAGACGATTAGAAGACGCGGTAGACGTTTGGTTTAAACAAAATTGACCTGTTCTTAATCTATTTATTTCAATTATTTTTAAGAGCTTCTTATATTTATGTGTAAATAAAAAATTAATCCGTATATATAAAATTTACATTTATTATTTTTTGTGATAGATATTTATTATATATTTTATATCTTCACAGTACAATGAAAAATTGTATGAGTAAAAGTTGAGTATGTTATTTCTACGAATTTAAATGATCTTTTATCATAGAAGCGTGAGAAAAGAGAGAGAGAGAGAGAGAGAGAGAGAAGGCAAGGATAGAAATAAAGAGAGAAGGAGAGAAGAGTGATTGGCTTTGTGTTTCGCGCTATCTGTCGAAATCTTTCGACGACAAAGACTTGAAGAATACTGACCTGAAAAGGAAGGCGTGCGTCGTCATTGTCGTCGATGCGCGACGCGGTGTGCCGATGCTTCCGCGATTATTTTGCACATAAATACATGTTACGAGGTTTTTACTTGTGGAAAAACATTGTAACGAACGGGTCGCGTCTTCGTAAAATGGCCCAACGTAACGTGTGCCGGCCAACGAAAGCGCGAGCAACCCTTGTCCTTTTTCGCGCCTATCTCCGCGAAAATTATATATAATGGTGAGAGGCGCGTGCGAAAGTTTGGGCAGCTGCCGAAAAGTGACGGTTGCACCGAGCGCAATAACGGTGTAGGCACAGCACTTGCACGCATCACTTGCCCTCATTGCGCCGTGCGCCGTGCGCCGTGCGCCGTGCGATCGTACCGCGTAACATTCGCGGTCGTACCGTTTGCGTATCGATGACATTACCTGCATGTGCACGTGCATCTCCATATAGCTGTCTCGCTTCCGTTCATTCGTAAACTCGTGCGTTCGACTTTTGTGAGCCGCGCGCGCACGGATTGCCTGCGCAGTGAAATGCATCTGCCACTTTGTGAGTACGTACGTTTATCAATGCGTACAGACGCGGAAACGCGTGGCCGATCTCGTGCACGAACGATGGAAATTACCGAAAAGATTGTCGACCGAGTATCTGTCGCGCGAGAACGAACAACGATGCGACATTCGATACGGTAAACGGAAAAGTCGATCGAGGGCACGATAACTTCTTAATTACATAGGGACAGTGTCTCAATATTTCCGGTATTGTAACTATTTATCGTTATGCAGTTGTTTCGCGTACGGGAAAGCAGGTGCAAATGTATACAGATGCATTTATGAAAAATATCAGATTACAGAAAAATTCATCATTGCCCCCGATGTCAAAATTAATAATTAAATTATTTGATCGCTTACTTTTTTGCATCAACGTTGACAATTTTTTTTCTTTTATTCTCAATAACGCTCGACGAAACGATAAAATAAACGAAGGAGAGGTGGCGGGTAAGGAGATAAAGAGCGCAGGCACGTGTGGGACGCGTCATTTGCCTAATTGCGCTATTTCAGAGACGCCCGGTCGCGTTATTCGACCGCGCGTGCAACCGCACAACGATGCACACGTTCGCTGTATGTCTCGCCAATCCGAAAGATTCGAGCGAGAGAGAGAGAGATCTCGTCCAGACCGCGCAGCTATGTAGCGCGACGCAATGCGATCTCTGACGCTATGATTTAATTATACTGCGAACAGACAGCAACGTATTAGCGAATCGTGTGACGGCGCGCTACGGCAATTAGAGATTACGTCGTAAATTATTTCCCACGTAACACTAAAGTTTCAACCATGATTTATTATGTATCGGCGAATTTTCCAATAAGGGATAGATTGGGATAGATTCACGTAAATATTCACGCACGTTAAATTAATGATTAATTAAATTGCATTCAATTATATAAGGATAAAGAGATGAATAAGCCATGGGGACGGAATAATTAATCTTTCAACAATTTAATCTTTCATTTGAGTCTTGTTAGTCCAGTCCAAATTATTTTTTTACTGTTCTAGGCTTTCAAAAAATCTGGATTAATTCAGAAATACTTTCCAACATTTTTATTATATTATCAAATGGTTTTTGAACTAAAATGTTTAAACTTTATTTAATGAAAGTTGAAAAATTTTCGAAGAAATTTGAGAGTAAAATTTCGCTTGCATATAAAAAAAAATCTAGATAGCAGAGTTAATAGAAATTGCTAACGTTACAAAATTATTGCTTAAAGCAACTCATCTTTCCGTACAGTAGGCGTGTCGCGAATGTCACGGTACATCGAACGATGTGGGAAATTAAGACGCTCCGGGGATACGAGCGACGTGTATATTTAAGGAACGTTTGAAAACGGAGAATGGAAAATGGGAAGCGGACATCGAGAGAGTAGTACACTGATGGAAGGACGACGATAGGGAAAGGAATGGGGTGGGGGAGTGGAGAGGCAGAGACCGACTTTTGACACGACACGTGTCGGTCGTCTCCCGTGTGAGATCTAAGACTGCGCTAGCTTCCGCTAATCCGAGAATCGGGCCTTTTAATGCGGGGACGAGGTTTCGCGATTATAAATATCAGAGATACCGGGAAGCCGACCCCGGGGAGATGTCTAGACTCTAAATGAAACTGCCGACGTTACTGGGGGAGGGTGCGTATAACGCATCGTACGTCATCAAACGAACTGAGGAACGTGCGCTCATCTTCTCGCTAATTCTAAGATCATTTGCGGCCTTAAAACGGAACTTTCACGCTTGCGATCAAGTAAACAATAGAATCTTATTTCCAAGTCTTCATTGCATCGTTAACATGACTGTTGAGGTTGTGTGACATCCTGTAGACGTAAAAGTACGTTTTAAATCCTTGTCCTTTCGTAACGAAGAGAGTTACGAGCCGACTGCTCGCAGCTGCGAAGGGCATAATTTCGTTTCGGAAAGTCAAACGGGATGGGGGAAGGCGCGCGATAGAAAAGTTAGGGTATTACGTGTAAGATGAATAGAGAAAAAGAGAGACCGGCTAATGGCACGCGACTCCCACTCGAGGCGTCGAAACGACTAGTAAAATAGGAGGCCGATGCCGCGTTTGAGATAATTTTAGGAGAAGTCGGTGACGAAGGACTGCTGCGGTCCAGATGCATCCGCGCAACGCGTGCTGTATTGTTGCGCCGGTTGCGCGGCACGGTGTCACTATTTTTAGCAATATACATAATAAAAACGGGAGAGACGAGGATAAAACACTCCTTTTAATCTGCTTTTGCCTATTGTAGCCGCAATCTGATTATGAGAAAGATATGAATTATTATTTAAATTCTCTTACAGATCCCAAGTTTTATATTAACGCTGACGCGCAGATTCTGGGAATTTTATTCATACATAAGGCGCCACGAAACCGACAAGCTTTCTTATGATTGTCATGAGATGGATAACCTCTGGCTTCATTGTGTTTGCGCATTCTAAAATATGAGCTCTTTGTTGGCAAAGCTTTGGTAAAATTCAATACTGCATACAAACGTACAAGACTGCTTTTAGAATGCAACCACAAAGCACAATAAAACTGCCGATAACATCCCTCAAGGTTAGGATACAGTAGGGCAAATTGTGAATAATGAGGCATTTTGGAGACTTTTTCCTGCAGTTAACAAGCATATGTGAAAACTGAATTTTATTCAAAATGCCCCGTTATGTTTTTTATTTTAATTTTCTTATATAAAATATTGAACTGGTAAATTAATTCGTTGCAACTGGGAAATGTCACTCGAGTGAAGAGACAATATCGCAGTTGACGTCGCTTTCTTGACTCATCGATAGATAATTAATAAACGTTCATACTTGGCGATTAAATCATACCGAGTAGCTAGACAGCTTTCACAGAAACAGTCGTTTTTCGCGTCTAGTGCGATCGTGCTAAACCTTTCTATTCGTGCTAATTTTCTTCTTGTTCGCGCGGTACGCCATTCCCGCATATCTATCTTTGAAAAAGCACGTGCCACACTTTGTACGACTCTCTTACATCATAAATGGCTTCAGGAGTGTACCGAGTCGTTTTACTCGTCGAGGCAATTTTACTCGAACACCGCTCTGCTTTCTCGCGCACATACAGGAATGAGGAAGAGTTATGGATGTGAAAATAATTAGACAAAAGAATCGTGCATCTCCCGCTATAGTTTCTCATTTAGTATTTAAGATACTCTTGTTCACACGTCGGTCGTCGGTATCATCCTCTCATCATATCTCGAGCAAACGCTGACCGCTAATAAAACTCACGGTGACGATTGCAACTTGTGTGCTGCTCCGGTTTGCTTTTTTATACATCGCGCGTGCAGTTGCGTGTAACGTCGCGTGCACTTGAAACAAGCGCATGATGCGCTGCTCTCTTATCCTCGGAGAACATCTTCTTTTGCTGTATGGGATCCCGTACAGAAACGCGTTAGTTCGCAATTAGCATTGGGATTGCTCACATTCTTAGGATGATGCTTTTTCGTCGATAACGATATTTCAAGTATATTACAATATAATAATAATAATTATAATATTCTTGATTGCAATGTATACAAAAGAAATGAGACAGAATTGATTATTACAAAAATAAGTATATAAAAAAGATTAAGAAGAGTACGTGCATTTATTTCGGCAAGTGTAATTGCCTGATTTTAATGTCATCAAGCAACTGTAAGCAGTTTTGAAAGGTAAAAGAAGGGGAATTAAATCTATTTTTCTTCTATTAGAGAAGATTTTCTTCTCTAATATTTCTAAAACATCCAAACAATCAATTATACAGAATTAAAAAAAATTGTTAGTTAAAAATTTTTTGTGATACTCGACTTACATGAAAAATGCATCAGAGTCTGAAAAGGAGCACGAGTCTTGTGTTTCAAGGAGAAACGATGGAAAACTCAAGAAAATCGCCGGAAAAGTAGCGAGTGGGGGATGATGCCGTGAGTCGTAAACTGTTAAGTATCAGACGGCGAGTAGAAAACGAAGCTGACGAAAAGGGGAAATGCGGGACCGTGGGACGGAAACGGATGCAGAAGCAATAACTTCCTCGTAGATTTATACGGCCGTCGTGTGGTCGAGCCACAATGAGTACCGTAGATCACTCTTTCTTTACTCTTTAATATTTTCCTGCGCTTTATCACCTACATTCTTTCTACAAATTCTTCGACGTACAAGTGTGTTTGTTCACAGCAAACAATAATAATACGACCGATAAATAGGAGAGTGTGTTTGCTATTTTTTATTGTTTGTCAAAAATTTGGACTATTTTATATAACTTTTTATTATATTTTATAATAAAAGTTGGGAAGAGGACAAAATAGACAACGTCAGGTACAACAAGTATGTCAAGTGTGCTACGCAATGCTTGCCTTGTGCAACAGGATTTTGATTTTGTTTCTTAAATCATTTGTGCTCGTTGGCGTGTTCATCGACTTCTCAATGTAAATTCCTTCCTTCCCCTTTTCTCCGTCTCCGAATACCGCCGCAGGCGAGCGATAATAGCCATAAAAAAGCTTCGGACACGTTTAAACAAGAGAGGGGCATTACGTATTCATCTGCGTGCCTCGTCTCGTGAGGGAATCGATCTGGATCTCAATGTTCGTGAGCCCAATGATTAAAATGGTATTAAGATACATTTGTGATATCGAACTTGCAAGTAGACTGTCCGAATTAAGATTCTCCTACGTGGACGCGTATCATGATCGTATGACGATCCTATCGCTTCCCATCACGTGTGCATTACGTGTCATTAAACTCCGTGTAAGCGTCGACATCAAAAGATGACAGTTGAAGATTGAAATTGATTTGATTGCTCGTACCCTCGAGGTAATCTCTCGAATCTTATAATTTGTATGAAATTTTAATCGCGCGCCCCAACCGACGCGCGATGGGGACGCATACATGTATATCTTATCCCAATCTAATATTCATACCGAATAAAATCTCGGGATTCTCTCGATGGGCGATGGCGATATCATAATATTGTTTCCATAATTTATGTACGCTGGTACGGGAGAAAATATGATTAACGATAAGTCACACGAGAGATCACGAGGCAGCGATGGCGATATGGGTATTATGAGCGAATCATTAAGGTATCTTTAATCGACACTACACGCATCCTACACCGCCGTACGCTATTAACAAGCGAGGAGTGTGACCTCTCCCCCTTTAATCGATCGCTTAATGATCGAAGCCGAGCGATCGAACTATCTCTCGCGCTGGTCATTAATAGGATCGGCGATGGCGATGAAAAATGATGGAGCCGTTTGCTGCACGCCCATCCATCCGAGTGGATCGGACATCGATCCACGCTTTTATTTTCGCGCTTATTGTGTAGAAAGGTAGATTTCCCTCTCTCGCGACCGTATCTCTCTTGACGATTCAACGATATATAGCAGTAAGTAGTAAGCTTTAGCTCGAGCTAGCTTTGCGCGAATGGGGACACCTTAGAGTCGCCTGGCGACGGAATCTCCGAACGAAAGAATCGCGCGAGGACGAGGCGATGGATAGAATAATTAGCTTCAGCAGCGGACGTTTACCAGCGTTACACGTCACACTCGCGAACAAGTATTGCGCGGCTCGACTATTCAGGGTACAGTGAGTGGTACACACTCGGCAGCGGCTTGCAAGCGGCTACACGCGCGCTTGCCCCCGCGCGCGGGTGGAGAGGCTTTTAATATTCACGTCGCGGCGATCAAGACAAATTGAAATCCAGTCCTTCGGCCGCCGCAGCACCATTCACGGCTACGCGCCATCTCCAGCCTTTTGTGACGTGATTTAGAGTCTCCCGCATATTATTAGTGTGCCGATAATGGGACGAAGTCCGAGATCGCCGAGGTGAATCTGTAATACGGTTCGTGGCATCCGGACGCCTTTTATTCCGATGCTGCGCGACCGCACGAAGAAAAACCACCTCTCGCGTTCTGCGTCAATTCGTTCCGTTCGCACGTGGAATCCCGAAGAATATCATTCGCGGTTTTCAAGCATTCTCAACGCTACGACCACGACAACGACGACGACAACGACGACGACCTGTTCGAGCGCGCTCGCGCGCCTTCGCGATGTCAGAGCCCATGTTTTTCGTCGCGCTTCTCGAGAATGTAAATTGTCGCCTATAACGTTTCCTCACAAGTTACAAATGCGCGGTATCTCTTCTCGAGTCCGGATAAAATAACTTCCGCGGTAATTCATTTTTTTTTTCGCCGGGAAAATTATTCCTAATTAAACAGCGCGCGCTGTTGGAAAAGCATGTATATGCGAAGATGAAGTATACGGCAACGATACGCCCGGTAAAACTTGATATCGCGATCTCGTTGTATGCGCTGAGTATAATGGCTCACTGTATGTAGATCGTATTATTTTTTCCAATTATAATTGCGATTATGCAATTTCTATTTTTCTATGATTACACGCGGATCGTCTTTTAATTTCGTTCTCATTAAGGATCAAGCTGAAAGAGATACGCACTTCATTTTGATTCGCGTTTTGTGCGTAATTAAATTATCACGTCGTTATTTTTATCAGGACACTACAAGAACACGTGTAGCAAGCGTTATATACTTGTACATAGTCTTGGCTTCGGAAAACCGTAACTACCGGCCAACTACTCGCAAAGGGAAGAAGATCGCTATCCCGAGTACCGTTGAGTTTGATAGAAAAATACATCTACTTAATTAACTTAATTAAATTAAATTTTATTTGCAACTCTGCGAGGTCGTAACGGCCAACGACTCGAACGAGGCTAATGACTGCTATAGGCATTAGAAAACCACTTTGAAGGAACACATTAAAATAATATTTCTGAATATAGCATGGTACAATTTGTATTTTCTACAAATAAATCGGTTTTTAGCGACATAACTGAAGAAAAATTGACAAAAAGAGAAATAAAATATTACTAAACACTATTCGAAATTATACTCGTTCAGATTTGTACCAAACATTTGAACATCTGCATGTTCAAAATTGTATCTTTGAACAAAAAGAACTTTTCTGATTTGACATTACACAATGAGATAAGAATTACAAAACTTTAACTTTGAAAATCTTATTTCGTTCAGAATTGTACTATATTCGAAATTGTACCACCTTACCGTAATATTATAAAAAAAAGCAATTTTTCTTAGATATTTCTTCTTACGCACGCAGCGATTTATGGTATATCATTATCTTCTTATTTTATTTATCTCATCTCGTTTCTTTCTTAATTACCTCCATTATACCATATTACCGTAAAACATACCGCCCCTATCGCGGTGCATGCCCTACCTTTTGTATTATTCAGCATCAAAAATGTATTATTATCATATCATTAGTTGGCGCGAACATTGCAAAAATATGTATCGGAGAATGCGCGCGCGCATAAGGCGGTAATTTGAGGGAAAACGAGAAGACAGTAGGCAAGACGATTTCGATCGGACCTTCAGGCATGTTTTGGAAATCTATCGTTCCAATCGTCGTACGTGCCTGCGAGGGTATTCTTTTTTCCCTATTCTCATTTTCCGCCGCCAGTCTCGAGATCTGTATCGCAGCAAGACATCGGTCCCGCCGTCTCCGTCTCTTTGTCCTGGTCGCTCGTTTCTCTCCTTCTTTTTCGCCCGGCCGCCCTTATTTCTGCCGTGTTTCCGGGCTCGTACGGCGCCAACACCGTGAAATCGTGCACACGATCGCAAATAAGTTACTTGGAATTTTTGACCGCAAGGTCCACCATAATTAGCTGACGCCTCCCTCGATGAAGGCGCTCCCTCTTCCGTGCGGTGCGCGCGTGTGTTTGCAGATCGAGGTCGCGAACATTTAGCCTGCCATTAACTCGTATATCTGGATGGTGTTTGCCGTGACGCGACATCGGGCAATTTTCTCACCAGAACGCCCAAGTTTCTCTTGATCGAAAACTACGCGCGCGGTACGGCGCGGCGCGACCCTTCTTCGCTCACTTTAATCGACCTTCATGCTCGATTCTTTCTTCTATTTGGAAAGAGTCTGTAAATGTCGCTGCGCCATCTCGTTAGTGTTATATTATCGGACGACACGAAACATTAATCTTCACTTTAATTGTCCAATTTATGCTCAAGTATAACTAAAGGCGTTTGTAGATGTAATTTTGCAATCCATTCGTCTAAAATGTATTAATCACTTAAACTATTAGTCTTAATTGCATCACTTATCTTTGTCACGCAAAGCATTCTGATGATGAGTTTATCCTCTTCGTGTTTCTCTCTCTCTCTCTCTCTCTCTCTCTCTCTCTCTCCCTTTTTCGCCCTCCCTCCTCGTCTACGATATAATTTCTTTGCAAAGAAGTGAAGAATTTGAAGAAGTCAAAATTTGAAAACACTTTGTTGTAACGCGTGCAATTTTAATCATTAAGTATCGATTTTTTTGAACTTTTATTTCATCGAGGCACATGGTCCATTTAACGTCTCTCTCTCAGAAAGAAAATGCTGTCGGTTAGCCAGTAAGTGACGCAGAAGGACAAATAAAAGTTAAAGAAGAAATAGTTTGTGCAAGTGGAAAGGGAGACCGAGTTTTTAGTGCGGTCTCGTGTTACGAGCTTACAAGGCGACGTCAAACACCATGTTGTCACTGTAGACCTTCACGAATATCACGTTATACTTAGTATATCGCCCGTCGAATTAAATTTACACGATCGATCGTCGTTCCTCGACGGCTAATAAGTTCTACGATTTAAATACCGTTACGACGTTGAAATTGATAAGATAAATTGTATACATTGTGGCTTTCACGTAATCTACACGCGTAATCTACAAAAAGATAATGCTGATAAAAGATAATAATATCGACTGATTACATAATGCTTTACATAATCTTTTATTTATGTCGCATCTCAACAGATTTTCAAGCTTCGTATCCGCGCTTCGCGCTTGGCACAGACTCCTAATTCGCATCGATATTACTTTCTATTTTTATAGCGCGCCTAAAAGAACAATATCCTTCCTTGCTCCTCTCGCAGTAAAATTATACACTGCTAATGCAAGAATTGGCCGCTCTTATAGCACGTGATTAATGACCGTTGTACGACGTCTTTCTTTTTCGCGTATCCTCGGGCACAGAAAAATGGAAACGGCGAGACAAGGTGGAAAGGAGAAGGAGGAAAAGGAGACGATAAACGCATACGCCGGTTCGTGACCACCGTGCTCGTACGGGACAAAACAATATTGTCGGACTGTGCACCGCCACGCGCGAGCTCCGACTCTTTAATATTACACCGCGAGCATTGTTTTCAGCACGAATCTTCGGTCTCGCGTACGTGCCCTTTTCGCTTCACCGTGCCGATGCCGATGCCGATGCCGTTGCGCTCGATTCCAGAGAGTCGCTATAGTTCTCTCTATGGCGGTGTAGTACGTCGACCGAACGATCGTCAGCCACCGCCATCGCTGTTGCACCCATTGGTTATCGCCGATTTCCGTCTATGGCAACTCTCCTCTCGTACCACACTTTCTACATTATGTCGCAATGAAAAATATTCACATAAAAGATATCGATAACAACTTTGTGAGCCTATATTTGCTTGTATGATTACACTGTAATTATTAATATAATATCGTATGCGAGTACATTCGAGCGCGAGTTAAAGATTGTAACATTATTTCGTGGAAGAGAAAAGACGAGAGAAGACAATCTCGGTAGAGATTCTAAAAAGAGAGAGAGAGAGAGAGAGAGAAACGCGGCTGGAGGAGAGCATCAGCGATGCGGCGTAACGCGTTAACATTGTTTGAAAGCAGGCGACTTTGATCTGAGCCCGGTTGGCGTACATCAGTCGAGTTTTATGCTTACCGAGAATTCGCTCCTTTCGCTGACGAGTAAACATTCGGTCTTTGGTGGCGCTCAACGATTTAGTAGGGTCCTCGAGAAGCTCGTCTTGCGCCTTGTTCTTGTTTTGATCGAACCGATCTGGTGTTAGGATGGAAACAAACGCGCCGCACGCGAAATTCGTTTCGTTTGACGTAGTTGATTTGCGGGCCGCAACTGGCATCTAGTTGTGACTTGTTTAAAACATAATTAACTCCGGTCGTCATTACAAAATTTTTCGCATCTGCCTCGAGATAAATTCACCAATTAGATTTGAAGACACGAGAGTTGGAGTTTATAACGATTTTAACTCGATATATTGAGAGAAGAGTATTTGATATTTGTGACTATAATTAAATATTATAATTTAAATACAGTTAACACTGAAAATAATAATAAATTATAGTCATTTTAGTCAACTATATTTAAATTAGTTGTAGTAATTGCAACAATTTTTTAGTATGTGTAACACATTGTATGACATCACCTCTAACATTATAGTAGTAATAACTAAAAAAAATGGAGCTTTTAATCACAATTTTAACATTCAATTATAGTGACAAATGCCAAGTACTTTTCTCTCAGTGTAAGACGTGATCTCGTAGTCGAATCGCGTTGTCGATGAGAAGCGACGCGCGCGATTTCGGAAATGTTTACAGCGCAAGGGTTGTCGCTCAGAGTTGGCTCGTCCAGCCATTAAGAGGGCCATGTTCTCACGAAGCACGAACGGATTCGTGTTATACGGAGCAACATGATACACGTATACCGTGCGCGCGCCTCGCGACGGGAGTGTGCACGGGGCGCCCTTAATGACGGGGTACGGCCGGGTATAATGCGCGGGGCGGACTTTGGCGCCTCCCTAATCAATTAATCAGCAAATCTCACTTTTATCTACGCCGTGTAACCACGTCATTTTCTCCTTCTCACTTTATTAGGGGACCGATTAAGGTCTCCCTTCATCCAAGAGGGGGAGATCGGTTGCGGATCGCTGAGCCATCTCGCCATCTCGACAAGGGGCTTAATTGCGAGCGATATAACATCCCCGGAGGGGCGAACGTCGACGGCGTCTCTGAACGGAAGTGGCTCGTTCGTAAGACGACTCGCGTATCGCATTATCGATTTCACGTTGGCGTCTCCTATCTCTTCGTGGCGATCTCTTTTTCTCACAGCGAATGTTACTTGCTGCGAGTATACATCGAAGAAGCATTATCGTCTCGTTGTAATGAGTAGATTAACGCGATTATCCACTAACGCCGAATCTGCTTTGACTGCGCGTACAACATCCGCACACAGGTGTAGGTACACTGAAACGTCATTGATAAGTCGTGTCGAAGAGACGTCTAATGATTCGCGAAGAGAACGGTGCATCGGCACGACGCGACGCGACGCCGACGGTGCTGTTCGTTATCGTTGAATTAACGACTCGTTCGCATTCGTACCGACGTCCGTGAGAGGCATGCGGGAAAAAGGATGGATAAACGGGAGCGATGGAAGAGAACCGCGAAACAATAACCCGCTCGAACAAGTCGACGCAAAGAGAGGTAGAGAGAGATCGGTTACGTCGAACGAAAGGGAGGTACGGATGAAAGAGGTAAAGAGGGAAAGAAAGAAGAGAGACAGAGAGATCAGCCTCGTGCTCTGCTCCTCGTCCGTTAATGCGTTGCCACGAAGATCTATGGACTGGCCGTAGTTTATATGCTAATCCGTAAAGAGTGTTAAATACTCGATCATTTATCACGCCATCGCTTCGCCTCCTCGTCCTCCCTTCTCCCAACGCCAACGTTCTTCTCTTCTCCCCCGTGTTTCTCTTTTCTCTTCTCTGCTCGCAGAGTCCTCGCCCTCGGTCTTTCCCTCGGTCCCTCCGCTCTCCTTGGCGCAACGCGGCCGATTTGTTGTACCGCCGCACAGTTTTCACAATTTCGCGTCTTGACGAGGCTGGTATTTGAATCGCGCGTCGATCGCGCGCTGACGTATCTTGAATCGCCATCGCGTCTCTCGAGCGTCTCCAGCGAAGCTTTACGAGCAACCGAAGTCGATTCGGGGGGATAGTACACGGGGGATGTTTACGGCTCGCGGATTGGCGGCTCCAGCGCGAGATTTACGACTCGCGCCAGATAATCCAATAAGGGAGCCCACGACGAGAGGCGTGGGTAGACGAGAGTGACGGAAGCCTGCCAGCTCGCCTACGTAAGCATCCCGGGACGTTGTATCTTGTATCCACACGGACGCAGAGCGCGAGAACCGATCGTGTGTGCGTGCGTTATCGTCAACGGTGGTAGGTAAGCGCCATCGACCATCGACCGCTCTCGAGCGCGAACGCGAGCCGAGCCGCGCCGCTGCAATAACGTCATGTCGAAGGTAAGCACGGCGAATGATAAATCACGGCGAGACCGCGCTATCAAAATACGCTCGTCAAGCTAGCCAATAAATCTCTCCTGAACGAGATAAAGAAAAATTGTTCGACGCGTCCGCGACATTCCAATTTGGCGAAAACGCATCAGAGGAGAGGAGAGCAGCGCTGAGAAGGCGCGTTGCTTCTCGCGCTCTACATTTTGTATGAGATTTAAGCTACTTCGCACGTACGTTCGCGGGTCGCGCGCGTTTCAGTTTCGCATTGTCTCGACGTTTTTATCTCGTCCTGCTTAAGTACGCTGCGCGTACTTGCACTTTCATCCTCGCCTC
>QKQZ01055492.1:0-12926 GCA_003595255.1 Solenopsis fugax | reverse complement strand
ACGAGGGCTCGGGGAGCGCCCGTTGGTTGAAATGCTAACGCGATCCCGGGGCGCTCCTCATGTTCAGTCAGGAGGACCACTATGGGGTTTTAGCCAGTAGGAGTCTGGCATAACCTTTCCCTCTTCCCCGAGAGGAAGGTATCCATGATGGATTTCCCCATGTAAAAAAAGGGTTAAATGTAAAAACATCAAGGATGATCTTGACAAAAAAATTAAATTAGCCTTGTATATTGGTAAAGTCGCAGTCCAACAGTTGGTAATTCACGCAGTGGCAGTGGGTAACTTGGATCATATAAAGAAAAGCTTAGCGAATTTGCAAAAGGAGAACGAGGAGTTTAAGAAGCAAATTGAAGCACTTAAATTACCCGGTGGGTGCCTTACAATCAACACTTCCGAGAAAAAACAGATGATGGGAAGCAGAAATCTGGATCCGAGACTGCGAGTGCCATTAAAAATATAAGGGGTAGGAAAAAAATTAGTAGTTTAGACGAAGGGGAGCATGTAAAACGGCCTGCAACAAAAAGCATGCATACAGAGAATAGTGGAAAAGGTGAGATGAGAAATAAAACAATCACAGCAAGTCAGAGGCAAAGTGTCTATCCGAAGGAGATAGCCTCTGCCAAGACACACGAAATGGGCTTGAACTTGATTCAAGAATATGAGGGGATATCTGACCCCCAATGATCCTCGGCGGAGGAAGGCTGGTTGGCGGCCGGGGAGAGAAGACGGAGGAGGAAGAAGAGAGGAGCAACTGCTGAAGATGGTAACCAGCGGCTATTACGGCAACAAGTGCAGATGAGGCAGCTGCAGCAGCAGCAGTATGTAAGCCAACGTAGAGAATTGGCACTAGGGACAAGGGAACCAGTCGAACAGGAGAGCGACTATGTCCCAATCTATCAAAATGTTACAGGCTTAAAAGATGCGAGACATGGGCACTAGGAGGTTGGCAACGAGTGGTGGGACATATACGAGAAGTGATAAGGACTGGGGAACAAAACCGGACCCTGGCATGCAAAAAATCGTATCGGCACGTAGGCGTATTCCAAAAACTGTCGCGGTCACGATCACATGTGAAAGAGATAAAGGCGGCCCTAGCTATGCAGAGATTATAAAAAACGCTAGAGATAACATCTCCTTAGATGCACTAGATATCAAAACCTCCTACGTCAGAAGAGCGGTGATAGGTGGAGTGATAATTCTTGGGGGACGGTAGTCAATTGAGAACTATATATAGTGGCAGAGGCATAAGGATATCGCGCCCCACTAGGAGGGGAGAGTTGCTTATCTCAGGATTTGATGAATCGGTCAGTCAGTTCAAGCTGACGTTGGAATTGGCCAGGCAGGGAGATTGCTCGGTCGCCGAGGTGAGAGTTGGCCCGATAAGGAGTTTGAGGAATGGCCTCTTTTCAGCATGGGCGAGGTGCCCGATAGAGTGCGCAGTGAAGGTGGCCGAAATGAACAAAGTTAGGATTTGCTGGACAGTGGTCAAAGTTGAGTTCTTAAAGCAGCGTCCGCAATGCTTCAAATGTATGGCGTTGGGCCACAAAAGGGAAAGGTGCCCGAATGAGATCGATCGCAGCGGATGCTGCTTCAATTGTGGCAGCAGGGACCATCTGCTGGCAAGGTGTAAGAGCAAGCCCTACTGCGTGGTATATGACATAAATGGGCACAATGCGGAGCACCGCTCGGGCAGCGAGACCTGCAAACCAATTCCCCCGAGCAGAATTATAAGTAGGGAAATGCGGAATACACCGCCTGCGCTTCATCCAAATAAGAGGTTCTTGCCTGATAAAAGTCTGAGAGAGGAAAGAAGTCTGGTAATCGCGACATCCTCCCCGACAGAAAACATAGTGGTACCGATGGACCCTGCAGGGCTGCAAATAAACATTGAGCAAGCTCCTGAAGTGGGAAGGACGGATGTATCGGAGGCCATGGAGGCAGAAGAGCAGAGGGCTTCGCTTACCATTGAGGACGTTAAATTATAAAAATGGCTAGAATCATCTAGATTAATCTAAATCACAGCAGGGGAGTCCAAGATCTCCTTATAAGAAGGATGACGGAACTCGATTGTGGGCTTGCGGTAATATCGGAGCCGCACTCTGTCCCAACTGACGACCGATGGTTTTCGTCCGAGGAAGTGCAGCCTGTGGTAACTCTAACGTGGCAGGGAGCCTAACAATCGCAACGATGTAGAACCTTAGAGGCGGATCCCGGCTATGCGGTGGTAATTTGGAGAGATGTCGTTATTATAGATTGTTACTTCTCGCCAAACAAACAACTTCGGTTATTTAACGAGTATAAGCTTGCTAACGAATTGGGAACTATAGAGATAAGCTGCTTCTCGCACTAGGAGATTTCAATGCGCGGTCTTTTCTATGGGACAGTATTAATAACGCTAGGAGCTGACTGGGCTGCTACTTTAAGATTAGGACTCATTAACACCAGCGAAATCGTGCTGCCACCCTTGAGGGACTTCGGTCGTAGACATCACGTGGGCAAATGCTGCGGCGATGCGTTTAATGATGGACTAAAGGGTCGATTCGCATACAGATTCATTATCCGACCATCATTACATCTATATTGATATAGAGGAGAGGTCTTCTGCAGCGACCAGACGGAGAAATGACAAAATATTACCCAAGTGGAACCTAAAGAAAGTCGACTTGGATTTGCTTTCAACTGCAATATTGATCAAATTGTGGCCACAACCAGACTCCGATAAGCCCTCGGAGGACTGGGCCACATGGTCGCAGACAATCAAGAGTGAGGCGTTGAATATCGCGCTAGAAGGGAAATCGGCCGTCCACCTATTGGTGGAACGAGAATATAACTCAACTCCGCCTGAGGTGTAAGGAGGAAATCATTCAGGACAAGAAAAAAGGCAGCGCGAGACGTGCAGCAGCGGTTGGATGAAGATCTCAAGGAAGCGAGAAAAACCTTAAGAAGAGCAATACAGAAAGCGAAAGCGAGCACATGGGATGTGCTCCTAAATACACTCGAAAAAGATCCCAGGGACAAGCCCTTTAAAATAGTGGCAAAAAAACTGAAGCATGAGGGTCCTACAGTATGCGAAATGCTACCAAGACCAGTAGTGGAGGAGATAATTGACGTACTGTTCCCTACGCATCCGGACTTACTAAACGAAAAGATCACAGAAACTGATTGGAGTCAGGAGCTAACAATCGGGGAAGATGAACTCCTCAAGGCCGTGAGAAGAATTAAAAACAATAAGGCTCCAGGCCCGGACGGAATTCCAGGCAAAGCAATCAAGTTAGCGGCGCCATTAATGATAAATCACATGCTATAACGCATTCACGCTATCACGCCTTCAACAAGTGTATAAAGGAGGGCTGTTTCCCGCGCTGATGGAAGACCGCATGATTCGTGCTCATTAAAAAAGGCAACAAGCCGAATGGGCTGCCGGCGTCATATAGACCCATCTGCCTTTTGGCAGAGATGGGTAAAACTTTTGAAAGAGTTTTAGAGAATCGACTCACGAATTTTCTTGAAGAGACAGAGGAAATTTCATCTCGCCAATATGGTTTTAGACGAGGAAGATCGGCCGTGAACGCGATAGGGCATACAAAAAGCGAGATAAAATCAGGAGTCATGAACGAAGGCGTAGGTATTGATCGCGGTAAGTATTGACATCAGCAATGCCTTCAATTCACTGGCGTGGACTGTTATTAGGAAAGCCCTAAGGGATAAGGAGACCCCCGCATATTTGAGGCGCGTGATAGGCGACTATTTAAGCGACAGAAATTTAATGTTCATGGATGGAAAGGAGATCGCAAAAAGGGGAATGACGTGTGGAATCCCTCAAGGCTCCGTTTTGGGCCCAATCCTCTGGAACGTGGCCTATGACTCCGTGCTGAGGATGGACCTTTTCGAGGACTGTTCAGTCCTCTGCTACGCAGACAACACTCTGCTGATAACAGCCGAGTCCTCGGTTGAGAGAGCACGTTGCCAAGACCAACGTGGCACTCGCGATAGTGTGTGGAGAAATCAGACACCTAGGACTCAAAGTCTCCCCTCTCAAAACGGAAGCAGTCCTTTTCATCAGGCGTAGGTGGGGCCGTGATGATGAAGTATGAATCTCCGGAAGGTATGCTGGTCGCGGTCAAAAATAACATGAAATACTTAGGAGTAATCGTTGATCGAGAGTGGAAATTTTCTGATCATTTCTCAATGTTATACCCAAGGCGGAGAAAAAGGGGGCCACAATGGTAAGATTGATGCCCAATCTGAGAGGCGCAGGCGATTGTACGCCAACGTCGTTCACTCGGTCCTCTCATACGGGGCTCCGGTATGGGCTGACAAACTTTTCAGGAACAGAAAAATCCGCGATGAGGTGGAGCGGATCCAAAGGACCGTCGCATTGAGTGTTATTACGGCGTATCGCACGGTGTCACATACGGCAGTGGTTATATTAGCGGGTATATTGCTGTTTGACATCTCTTTGGACGAGCACGCGAGAGTGTACCGAAGAGTCCGTGCAGCTTTGAAGGAGAGTACCCGGTTATCGGCCAATGATACAAGGTGCAGCCGGAACCAGGAGAGGGAGATATCGATCGAGCTTTGGAAGGCTAGGCTGGATCAGCTAGCCCGATTACTCAGGAGGTAGGGTGAGAGAGGCGCTGGTTCCAGTGCTCGATCCGTGGCTGTGTAGAGATAGGGAATAGCCTTAATTTTAAAACCACCCAAATAGTAACGGGCCACGGGTGCTTTAATTATTATCTCTTCAGAATAAAAAGATCGGAAACACCAATCTATGCGCATTGTAACGCGAAGGAGGACACAGCGGATCACACTTTCACGAGATGCGGAAGCTGGGACACCGAGAGGAGTAGTCTGATCCAGGCTTTCGGGGTCGACTTTAGCTTGAGGACAATCTTTGAAGGTGGACTTGCGAATGCTGATAAATGGAACATTTTTGTCGATTTCTATGATAAAGTGGTTAAGGAGAAGGAAAACACAGAAAGACAGAGGCAAAGAGCTGCAGGGCAGGTGCGACGACGTCGTGGAAGAGTGCGACGTCAATCATTGCGATGCCAGCCATAATATGGATAAAGGCAATATAATTCCAAGGCGGGAAGAGCGACAGTACTCGTATCGCTCCACACGACATAGTTATACACGACATAGTTTTACTTTCTTTTACTATTTGTTTATTAGTTTATTATAGTTTCTAGTTTCTTAATTATAGTGTAGGTATAGCGCCGTAGCTAATATGTTAGAGAGGAAGCGGGAAAGGACTATCGGGGAGCTCTGTCTCGACTCCCCTCTAAACCGCTCGATGGAGATGCCTAGTAAGATGACAGGGCTATATATAAGGTCATCGCAGGGCTTATATATAGGATGATCCGGCTATTCTTTTTCATTTTCTCGAATATATCACGGTATCTATAGATGGTCGATGTTCTTCGATCGACTTTGAAGAGAGGTCAATCCTGACATTGGTCTTTGGCCTATAGATTTCTAAATAACCTCCTTGAGCCCCAGGGGGACATTTGAGTATTGGGATGCGATGAGTCCATGCTGTTAGAAGGTTCTCGAGTGAGGAATGCCTGTAACAAGTGAAGATAGTTGTTCTAGCGAGCTGGCTGCCCCCTGAAGTAATGGCGTATTGTCGGTTCCGGGCGGCAGTCACTAGCTCAGATATTGTACATAAAAGGAGAGGTTTTTAGGAGGTAAGCGATGTGTAGCAATATCTCTCGCGATGTATAAATCGAATCCCTCACACCTTGGAGTACGGGCCCCAAGGCGTCTTTCCCTCCTGGTCAGACGATGGCTGCCTCGTCTGATCAGTTCGGACGGCTCTGAGCAAAAGAACTTGCTCTTGGTTAGTTCCGACAGGCCGGGAGTGATCTCGTCAGTCCTGGATGTGGGTTTAGCGAAGATTTCCCTCTTCTTCGGTAAACAAACAAAAAAAGAGGCCGTAAGAAAATGACAAATCATAGTTGAATGTGAGGAAAATAATCGACTGTAATTGGTCAATTTGTTACGGCCTCTTAAAGCAAGGTTGTATACCGACACTAACGTTTTAATTTACTTACAATTAAGATTAGTTTCACAACCTTCTTAATTTAGCTAACTTAATAAAACTTAATTAGCTACTTAATTAAGTGTCAACGGTAATAGGTTATTTCTAGTTAATTCTACAGCACAAAATTACCTTTTCAAAAAAAATTATCGATTAATTTACAAAAATGCTTCGCATTTATAAACTGTAAGGGTTGGGGGGACAGGAGTCGGGGAATATTTCTATCAATATCTCCACTACTGATTCCCCATGATGACAGTCTCCGAGAATCGACTGAAAATTTTACAGTCGTGTTTTTTTAAAGTTACGAGTGCACTACATTCAGTGTGTCAGAAACGTATGTATCGTAAAAAAATATTAAATTTATCTTTAACAAGCGAAAATAAATTGATTAATAGCATTTTGTATAATTTTTTACTTTATTTTTGTACTTTGACCAACGAGAGATTGGTTCATTTCTGCGTATGCCGCGCAGAGGAGACGACATAGCGGGCGAGTGGGGATAAGTGGTATTATATAAGTGGGGATAGGCACAATGCAGAACCTGCGCGAACTAGTCGAGTTGATCGATCTAGTCCGATCAGAAGATCGAAAGATTATTCTCTTGCTTTGCTGGATAGAATAATCGAATAAACGAGTGTGCTTCATATTTTTAGAAGTGTGTGCGTGTGTGGAAATATTTTTCATGTAAGTACAGTGGAACCTCCCATATCCGAAATAATAGGGACAAAATTGTTCGGATAAGGGAATTTTCGAATACTAGAATAAACACATTTTTATATTAAATTTCATTGCAGACCTTGTAGAAATTGTAGATCTACCTATACCATGGATTTGTGCCAATTTTGTCAGTTTCACCACGTTCGAGAGCTTGAATTATTTCATATTTTGTTTCAATATTTAAAACTACACGTTTTTGTTTAGTTCCCGTTATATAGTGTACGCTGTTAGCTTCGTACTAAATTGTTCTGTTCAGGATATAATCAGTCAAAGAGAAGTCATGTAGAAGAGTATGTATACTTAAACAGTTCGTAAACATTACCACAAAACACTGTTCGGATAATGGAACATTCGGATAGTAGATCATTCGGATAATGGAACTTCGGATATAGGAGGCTCTACTGTATATCATTTTTAGAATATAACTGTATATTATCTTACTTTTTATTCAAAGTTAACCTCTATTAGAGGTTATTGAATTCTACATAACAATGGAGACACGTTTTCGCGTGCGTTGAACATCACAAGTTTTGCAACTTTTCGACGCGACGACGAATGCCGAAAATTTCGATGACGTAGAAAACAACGGTGAAGAAAACCATGTCAAAGAACAGTTTAATGATTCGGACGAAGAGTGTCTTAATGAGTCAAACGAAGATTCGGAATGTGACGATACAAGAGGAAGAGACGAAACAGCCAAAAAAAGGACAAGTCGCTCTCAGGTTTCGAATGAAATAATTGTTGAGCCGCCGAATAAAAGAGGTTGAAAATTAACTTACTTGCGAGATAAAAATGGTTATAAATGGTCTCGTAACGTGCCTATGTGACGCGTCTGTAGACGACCGTAAACAAATTATATTTCAAAAGGTCTGGCTTTAAATGTAAAAACGCCGTTAGATGCTTGGAGTCTTTTTTGATAACGAAATTTTGAATTGCATTTTGATTCATACAAACAAAGAGATTGATCTGGAAATCGCGAAAATGATTACTAACATATCATTTGCCAGTCTTATCACAAACACGTAGAAATAATAGAGCTTAAAGGAGTAATAGGTCTATTGTGTATTTTGCGGGATTGCTAAAAGTAAACAACACCGACATACGCGAGTTGTGGTCGGTTTTTAATTCATCCCTATTTCGAGTAACGATGTCTGAACAGCGATTTAAATTCATATTGCTTTGTATGAGATTCGATGATAAAAATACGTGCAGAAAGAAAGACAACTGATTCTTTCGCATACATCCGTGAAATCTGGGAAAAATTTATCAATAATTGTATGGCGAATTATGAGCCGCATTCAAATTGCACAATAGACAAACAATTGCTTTCTTTTCGTCGCAAATATTTATTTCGGATGAATTTACCTGCAAAACCGAATAAGTATGGTTTAAAAATTATAACATTGAATGATGCGACCACTCATTACTTATACAATGCCATACCGTACTGTGGTTCTGTAAGTAATAAAGATCCAGCTGAGTCTGTTCCATCATACTATGTCAGAAAACTATCCAAGCCAATTTATAATACCGGACGAAATATAACTTGGGATAATTGGTTCACTTCCATACTGATATGTCAGAAAATGCTTGAAGAGTACAATAACACAACGGTCGGAACATTGCGTAAAAATAAACGAGAAATTCCTACAGAATTTAAAACTATACCAAAAGATGGAGATAAAGTAAAACTTGCATATAGCGATGAAAAAATATTAGTCTCATATAATCCAAAATCGAATAAAATTGTTTTACTATTGTCATCATATCATACGATTGGAAACATTGATGAGACTACAGGTAAGCCTGAAATTGTACTTTTTTACAATAACATAAAGGGTGGGACGGACAGTTTTGATAAAAAATGTCACGATTTTACCACAGCTAGGAAAACGCGTAGATGACCTATGCGATATTTTTATGGGATGTTAGACCAAGCTAGCGTTAATACGTTTGTAATTATTTATAACTTATTAAAAGATAACCCAGAAAAATGTCGTAAAGATTACGAGATCTAATTGTAGCTCTCATCAAGTCATTTCTGACGCATCATCTCGCTTCTTCAACGTTGCGAACGGTATTGCGTGTACAAATCGAAAGTTTCTTAGACTACACAGACATTCCCGAAGATCGAGATCCTGGAAATTTATTAGCAGAAAATAAAATGGCCAAACCAAAAAAAAGATGCTCATTATGTCCGTCTACTCTTGATCGAAAAATATTGTATAAATGTTTAAAATGTGACAAACCGATGTGTAAACATCATACAGCAAAAATTTGTTGCAAATGTTCCATGTAATAAATAATAATAAAATATATTATATTATATTGTATTTTACGTTTTTTCAAATTTTATAATCGAAAACGATTTATTCTATCAACTCTTTTCTTACGCTAAAAAGTCACCTAACTTCACCTTGCAATAAATGTACTTTTTGAAGAAAATCGAAATAACAATATTTTTTTCTTAAAGTATGTTCAATTGCCTTTCAAAATCTGTTGAAAAAATCTCTCTAATGGTTTTCCTTTTAAAACTACGAATTTAAAAAAAAAACCGTTTTTTTCGTGAGTACGTTTTCATCTCTTCTGAATATTTCCAATATATTCCATTTCTCGATTCTCGCACCTATTCATTCTTCTTCTTGACTTTCTGGCGTATCGATTTAAAAAAAATTATTCAAATTCTATGCATTACATACAAAGATATAGGCAATTGAAAATGGTTGGTTGACGTACATCCATGTGTGGCAAAATATCAAATCCGCTATAGTGTGTCAGCTGAGGGTTAAGAATTACTGATAGGAGTAATTTGAACAACATGAATATTTTGATTCTTATTTATACGCAATTTTTTGTGGAGCAAGAAACAAACAAGATGCAACTTTCATTTAAACTTTATTTTATACGTGTCACCATTCTCGGTAGTTATTTCGCCGAAAAGAAAATGTACATTTCCTTCCACGAGTGATTTCATCCGCTAAAACAATAATAATTTGGTACGAGCAAAAAATAATTTTGTGAATTATTCCACTTGCACACAAAATTTTAAAGTTTACTGAACGTTCGATTGCCTAACATTCGCCAGTAAAATACATTGATCATTGCAATTAGCTGTTCTACAATCAAAATTAAATAAACAATATTTTGTAAAAATAATAATTTCTCTACTCATAACTCGTTTTTAATTGCCCAAAGTATTACGTACATACTTTGACATCGCCAAAGATATTTGACTAATTTTAGCAATCGAGTTCAAAAAACTCATTATTTTATTATTTCAATTATTATTATTATTAAAGAAAACTCTCATTTTAATATTCATTGTACTATACTGATTTGCCTTCAACGCTCTTTCGCGTAATACGCGATTAGCGATACGTATGAAACGAATCCGTTCCGGCACAGAAAAATCGAGCGGACGAACAGGTACGATAGAGTGTATATGTATATAAGAAATTCGTTATTATTTTTCAAAAATGCTATATTAGAAAGGCACTTTATTATATATGGATTCGTATAAAAATAAGTTTTAATTCTGTCATTAAAATATTTGAAAATTTTAAAAAACAAATGTGAAGTGCCTCCTGAAAGTGCCTGAGGAAGTATAAAAAATAATTTAAAAAAATGTTTTTTAAACTATTGTTATAAAGTACTCTTCGAGCCATTCAACTTTCATTCAGAACATTTTCTTTTATCTCTTATAGTTTCGACAATATTCGTTTGGAAAGAACAAAACCAATTTTTTTCAAATTGGTATTTTACTCCCTAAAACTGAAATAGGGCACGAACAAAAAATATTTTTATGTTACGGATGAAATCCTCTATTTATACACAAAGTTTCAGAATTTTTTGAATTTGTGGGTTGCCAAACGTTTCTTATATAGATGATTGAATGAGTAATAACACTCAAAAATCTTAAAGACATGAACAATTTGCAAAAATATAAATCAGCTTTTATATTTTTTTCGAAAAAGGCCGGTTTTTTCTTCGCAGTTCTTTTCAGAGGCAAATAAATAAAACTAAATGGTTTCTGAAAGAACGTGTTTGTTTCTGTGTGTGTGGTATTTTGAAGAAAAAAATATCTCGTAGATTCACTCCAAAAAAACACATTTATTTGACCAAGTGAACTAGGACGGATTGTCGAACTTTATGCATATAGGTATTGGAGCCCGATTTTGCCCCGTATAAAGTTAAGAAAACTATTGTTACCACAGTATTTCATACGTTCGACTATATTCGACATGTTGAAGTTTTGAAAATTAAGACAACAGCGGCTCCAAAATGGTGCTCATAAGTAGAATAAGTGAGAATTTTAGTATTTTTGGACAAAAATTGGTTTTAAAAAAGCGCAAACATATTTATTAGATAAAAAACGTTGTTTATTGGTTATTTTGTTGAGAACAATTTTCCCCGCACTTCTCGACATTATAAACATTATTTTTCTCTTCCATATCAAGAAACATTATAGAATTAGTTTCTTAAGTTTCTGCTTGGAGCGAATTTTGATTATTTTCATATACCCACCCTCCTTTACGCATAATTTCAAATTTTTTGCTGGAATTTTTGGTAGGAGAATAAAACAATTCAATTAAATTACACATAGTTCCAATTTTATAACAAATCGGATTTTTTGAGGGATAAGGAAAGAATTTTCCTAAAAACATTTTTTATGATACCAACATATCTATACGTATCATATTATCACTCACTACAGTAGTCTAATTTTGACCCTATAGGATGATAAGAACGGAATGCCAAAATTATGGAATAAGCACAGCACGGATCTACCAATGTATTTGTAGTTGCGCACAATGTCTGCACTCTGCATCACAGTAAGAGTATAACTGTTTTCATTTACTAACACAAGTCGACACAAACATTCTATCTCCTTTGGTACTCAATGAATAACAAAGATAGAACGCTTGTGTCGACTTGTGTTACTAAATGGAAAGCATTCTATGTATGTATATTTGCACATATATACTTGCACTGTGTGACACTACAGTTGTTACTACAGCAAGGGATATTATTCGCATAATAGGTAAGATTTAATTGCAACGCACGTATTTAACTGTAGTGTCACACAGCGAATTAAATCCCACCTATTATGATGTGGAAGGCGCATGATATTATTACTGAGAAAAGAAAATGGTTACAATAACCATAATTTAACTATAATTTATTATTTTCGGTGTCAACTATAAATTTTAGTTATTTTAACTATGCAAATTATGGCTATTTCAACAATTATCATCATAATTGTGATATGCATTCATGCAACTATATCGTAATTTGTATGTAGTAAATTATTTTATAAAATATTGTAGCAACAAACATAAATAAGAGAAATATCATATGCATTAATAGTAAACCATATTCATATTAATAACAATATTCTACATTTTATGTACAATATTACAACTACTATGTTTATATGGTTCTAACATTGTAAATTTAAAAAAAGTTAGTTTAATCATAGCAAGTTTCAATTAACAAGCTTTATTACGAAATTTTACTATACTGATATGATTAAGATATATTTATAATGACTAATTTGTACAGAATTATAAATTGTCAAAATACGTCTTCTCAAGGGAATTCCACGGAAAAATTATTTTACTAGAACATCAGTTAAAAGTCTCATAATGCTCCGCCTTTTATTTCATTCTATCCCAGATAACCAAACGTGCAGAAGCAGACTTCGCGCACAACATGCTATCAATTTTTGATGACAGAGTGGCAACAAATTGCACACAGTGTCTGTATTATTTGATGCTGTTGACAAATTGCCGTCAAAAATAAGACAAAGCCTGTTGGCCATGCTATGTCAGCAGAGTAGCCGCAGAAATCGAGCAGGATATGCAACTTATACTCGTTTTCTGCTGTTAGTCTGTCGTCAAATTGTCTGCACGTACAGATCAACACAGATCCTGCTCGATTTCTATCGCGAATCTACTGACATAACATGTCAGCAAGTTTTGTCGACAAATCTTAAGCTAATGCGGACACAAATGGCTATGGATCTGCTGTCACCATCTGATCGAATTTGCTGCTACTCTGTGCGCAGTTTGTTATCAGGGATGTTTCCTTTCTTATGAGAAATAGAATGCCATCGCGGCCATCTGACGACGGTTTCGTATATTACAATGTAGAATTATATATA
>QKQZ01055490.1:0-10737 GCA_003595255.1 Solenopsis fugax | reverse complement strand
CGGAGGTAGGAGTCGAACGTACGGACGGATAGACGGACGAATGGACAGACAGACAGACAGACAGACAGACAGACAGACGGACGGACAGACGGACGGACGGACGAACGAACGGGTACACAGGCATCGTCTTACAACATAATACAATAATTATGAAATTCGTGAGTTTCTAAACGAAGGCGCGCATGCCACCGATGCCGCGCGTACGGTTTCCGTTGTCCCGCCCCACCGCTGATGCCGATAGCCGATTTCCCAGGAATGAGCGGGAACAACTCGTTTCTTCAACTTGTTGTGGACCACGTGTCCTCTTTTCTCGAGGTTTTCTCTCAGACGCCCATCGCTCGGCTTTACGAAATCCGTCCCACCTTTTACGATCTTTTTACAATCTGATATTTATGATACACGATTAAAGAGATGGACGCGTTCCGCGCGCGCTTCGTCGTCCTAGTTTTTTCCCTACTGTCCTAGTCACACGCGAAAGGATTGCGCCACCTTCATTACTCTATGACTCTCTCGCGGAGCTGTGATCGATGTCGCTACTGCTCAACTCTGACCCGAATCGCCAAATCGAGTTGCGTTCTTACATCTATTTTACGACCAACAATACGGTTCTCTCTTCCCCCTCTCTAGTCGCTAATTAAATTGCCGAAATCTATTTTCACGCATTTAATGAACGCCGTTGCAAATCCGAGAGCAAAACGGAATAAGTATCGATGCATGGTATCCGAGAGTCGATGATGCTCAATGATCATCCGGTTAAAAAGCACAAAAGCGGCCATAATTTCCGGAAACTCGGCCTCGCGCCAGAAGTTCAAGTGTGACAAATTGAAAAAGTAACCGATCGTGAAATAACTTGCGTACAACCGCGTCGTTGTTTGAGGTGACCTTGAACGTGAATGGTTGCACGGCCTTGAACACAGAAATGTAGAAGATACTCGCAGTTCGGTGATGAAAAAGAACCGTTTTTGTATTCACCAAACTGGTTTCGATGCGCCGCGAGCGAGCGACCGATCGTTCCATTGCGAGGTGCGAGATCCGTGTGGTTATAAATAAAAGGCCGGTGCACCTATGTGCAGATTCCATCTGATATGCGAAATTAGCGGCGACGACGACGACGTTTTTTCACGCGCTCGCCACTCGCGCGCACGAAATGACGGGACGAGGCGCGAGAGAGCTCGTTCCTTCAACCCTCCGTACTTATTAACATTCATTAAGACCCGCCGCTCTTTTAAAAAGCCTCATGCTCGTGGGACACGAAACCTCCGCAACAAAAAGGATTAACATAGTTACGTGCGTAATTTCGTCCAATTTCGCTTTAGATTCCCAATATTATTAGTAAACGAAAAAGTTCTATAAACAAGTTCAATTTTAACAAGAATTTTTCTTCTCACGGGGAAAAGAGGAACATAAATTATTGCATTTCAGAGTTTTCGTTAAAAAAATAATAATGCTTTTGAAACCATCCAAGGCGTTTGCTCAAAGTTGCCGGTGCGTCAAAGTGAAAATAAATTTTTTCCCTTTTACGAACTACTAACAGAACAAAGAATATCCTAATAAAAGATGTCCTTGTTCGCATAACGCGATGTTACGCTAGTAAAGCATTCGAATAATGGATGACCAGATTTTATATAAAGAATTTAAGAAAAGTCTACTACATTTCATAATTGTCAAGTAAAGTGTCAAGTTCTGACACTTTTATCTTTCGTAAATCATTTATCGGTATAACGAATTTGTAAAGAATTATTTAGCAAGCATTTTCTGTTTAAATGTTCACGAGCGCATCATCTTCTTCAAAGAAACGAAATCACGCATGTAATTTCTAATTTGTCTGCATATTGCTGTCGGAGAAAATATATTTCGGCGCTCTAACAGAAACCGTCGGATTCGGCTGAAAGGCTTTCACTCGTGGACATTACGTAGACATGTAAGAAAATGCGTCCTACCTCAAATTTCTAAACTCTAATTACGCAATGAGGACCGCGTAAAGCGAGTGATTACGAGTCCAAATTTTAATAATGATACTGTCAAAATAAATTTTCTTTTGTCCCTAGTCATAGAAGCGTGAACGTGCGTCTTGTTCGTTTCCGGAAAAGAGCCAATGTATTGAGAAAAAATAGTTTTGTACAGTATGATACATTAATGCTAAGAATCGACATCTTTTTTTCTATTGTCATCTATTTTCGGCGACACACGTTGACGTTCTTCGTGACGTTTCACGAAGAATATTTTAAAATACAATCTCAAGTAACAAGAAATATTTTTAAATTTTCAATCGACAAACTTGCTAGGTTTGTGAAACACGAGAAAAATAATTTTGTGTTTCGTTGTTTCCATAGTTTAAATTCGAAAATACATATATCCTCACAAGAATTAAATATTGTATCGAAAACTAGAAATGATGATTTATAAGCGTTTTCGTTTTATTTTATACGTTTACATAAAGTCATAAAACTTTTATGAAACTTTTGTTGATAATTTTCAACCTGTTATAGACTAGAAAACTTTGTAATGTTTCAAAAATATCAGCGGAAAGAAGTAAACAAGTAAAATTTACTTTTGTTTGTTGTAGAAAAGTTTGCTATGTTAAAATTTAAGAGATGATGCGTTGGGAGCATGAGCTTTACTTATGATCATAACACTTTCAATTCAGGTTCGCAGAAGCGATTAATCCGCACAATCATTAATGCTAGACTTTGCCAACTCATAGACATTGCATTTGTACATAACACATACATATACGTACGTTTTTATGAATGCAACGTAATTAAACAGCTAAGAAGTCGAAGTATAAGATACAACGATGAAAATGATGTACTTGTTACGATAAAGAATGTGTTAACTTATAGAAGCAGTTAAAGTACTTTTCTCTTAAGAAAAAAGAAAATTTTCTATTCGAAATCAAAATCTTATGCAAAAGTCTCTCTCAAGTCTATATTTGAGTTTTTTTTTTTTTTATATCAAGAATCAAGGATACAAATTTCTCATGGACGCTCGCCGAGCCCAAGGAAGTTTCGACCTCCTCGTCTTCTATATATAGACACGTTAGTACGAACCAGGGAATAAAATTGTTGCCACTGAGCGAAATCGCGACATGTTCCCGGCTGTGCCTCGACATGCACGTGCACTCGTAGTTGCCGACTACGATGGAGGGGTTCCCTTTGCACGCGACAGCCAATCGTAAACAAAGAGGAGTCTAGATTCTCGAGAGGCTCTCATTCTAGCGGTGTGTTGATAACGCAATAACTCTTCGTAACAACAACTTTGTCGCGAAAGATGAACTAGGATTCGAGACGGAAGAAAACTTAATTCTTTTTTTTTTGTTTTTTTTTTGTTGAATCGCAAACGGAAATTACAGCTTTTTTCCTCCTATACTGATCTCTGAGATAAATTTGCTGTCCGTATATATGTACATATATACGCTTATTACGCTACCAAAAGATTAACGAGTCTCGCTCGAACGTGTTGCACACGTCGTACGGGTACGGGGAAGGCGTTCCCGTGGCTGCGAAACGATGGGCATGAAATACTATCCCGCTTTAAGACTCCCCGCGATAAAAACGGCGTAATTTCTTGACTACGCATGTTTCTCTTCCGGCATTGGGCATATCGACGTATATTTATAAAGATAATTATTATCGTTTTGAATATGAGTCATTATACCGAAATTACTCTGGTAATAATGAAACTAGTAACGATAAATTGTAACGCTAAACATATCGTTGGCAGAAACGATCGGTGAACTTTTTTTATGAAGGAGAGAGAGAGAGAGAAAGAGAGGAGACGAAAAAAGGGAGAACAACGTTATTCGTTTGAATTGATCTAACAAGAAAGAAATGAGAGCGATTTTACAGTAACTTTATTGCTATATTATTTCTATCAGATATTATCCTATCAAATTTTGCATTGTATTATATCATTATAGACAATATTCTGTTGCAACATCCGATAAATCTGCAAAATCTTATATTTCTAAAGTTCGATGTTCTTTGAATTTGGTGTTCTTTTTCGTAAAATATACTTAAAATGCTACTGTGGATGAATTTTCAACAAAGTGCTAATTCAAGTTTAGTACAGTTTTTGTTATTAAAATGTTGATAGTTAAAAATATTTAATGTAAAAAGATTCTTTTTACATTAAAATAGCGTTAATTACTCTAACACCTTACTATCTATAAAGTAGAAAAAAATCTAAAAAATGTCTTAAAAGTGTAATAAAATTTCTATTTATGTAAATTTTCATTTAGAGTAGTATTAGAAAATGAGTCAAAAAATATGAGCACTTTAAAGTTACCAACAACAATGCTCTATCAAAAGCAAAACTTTTTTCTTTACATCGCATCGCTATTTGAACGTAATTTTGATAAGGAGAGCCTACGTCTGCCTTGTCGCGCGTTAAGCTAAAGCTTATCACAATATTAGTTGCGCACCCATACGTACACGTACTGGGATATATTCTACCGGTTCAATATATTCAATGCCGATTTCATCGAAACATGAGACATTATGCATTAATAATAAATACACATTGTAACGCACGTATTTTCCAGACTTTTTTTGCGTAATCGGTAAAAATTATGTATTGCCAAAATTCAAGAAAGATTTAAATGGCATAATAGACACGCGTTAGAGGATCTACATACGGATATTTATACGAACTATCTGACGAAAAGAAAAGCGGAATTATCATTGATACAAAAATAGATAGGCTCATTTACTTAATCGTCGGGCAAGTTGTTCGCACTCTCTAAATCTGAATCAGTGAAATCTTACCGATCTTTTGGTATATTTATAACTGTGATCATCAATGACTGTTCACTGTCTTTCAGTGATTCCGATTAAGAGAGGGATACTCTCACTGACCGGAATCTGTGTACTATCACTGAAAAACAGTACATATATATCACTGATTGATACAGCAATAAGTATAGCACTGAAATCAGACTATTCACTGTCATTCAGTGAATAATACACTAATTCCGATTTAGAGTGCACCTGCGAAACTGAAACTTGAGCGTTGACACTTTATTGCGCATACATACGACCATGCTTGTAAATTGCGCAAAACCGTGCTGCGTTTCGCGACACATTGAATAACATTGGGAACAGGGAATTTCGTCCTCGCTCATCGCATTTAAGAGTTTTCGACACGTGTGTACGAGAAAGTTACAAATATAACTCAATCGTAATTATATGAATCCTAATCGCAATAACAATTAAATATATAATGTCTTCATTAAGCAAACCCGTGAAAAAATTTAATAAAGATTTAATATAATATTTAAGTTTATTAATATAATTTAATGTGTTTTATTAAAACTTAATAACATGTTAATAAGGGTTTCTGTTTTATTAAAACCTTACGAAGATTTAATTTAGACCGCATAAAGAACCAAATTAAGTTGTACATAGTACCTTAAATGTCTCCTATACATTAAATCAAACATCCATATTAAATTATAAGATTCTATATTAAATGTTTTTATATGAAAGTTTTTTAAGTCTGTCCATATTTAGTTTTAATAAGATTTTTCTATCTCTCAATGTGATCATATGTTTGAACAATATTTTAAATGTTGTATGGTTTTACACAGAAACTGTGACTTAAATAATTTTGTCATATTGTCATATTAACTTAATTATACTTTTCTCTTTCCTGAATATGTATACAGGAAAATTTTTATCTAACCCTCATTAATTAAGGTCTTATTAGGACTATATTAAATCTTCACATCTCATATTAAAAACTTATTAAGATTTATAATTAAATTATATAAATTATATAAAAATTCAAGGTTTTTCTATTATTAAATCATCATCATCAAATTATCATCAAAATTTAATTAGAGATGAGCAATTTTAATTTATTTGACATTAAACGCGGAATAAGGACGGAAACAATTTTTTATCATTTTAAAATGACCAAGGCCAATTGTATGCACATTTAATAAACAATTAACATTATGTTAATAAAATATTTTTTCAATTATCGCTTAAATAGTATTTTTATCAAAACATAATTACGTGAAAGAAAATTAACAGGCCATTATACAAAGTTAATTAATTTCTACGAACACTATAAATTAATAAAAAAATAATTAATAATAAATAATGAATACAAAAATTTTTTTTAACGTGTTCCGGAAACTTCGTAAGCATCTCGTTCGACGGGTATTGCTGGTGAAATACTTTTAAAAATCGTATACAAAGCCGTAGACGCGGAACTGCTCGTTTTATAGCAAACGAGTTTTATTCACGCGTCGTTGAAAACGGCAAGCTCGCCGCGGATCTTTGACAGGTGTTATCGCACGATTACCACAAGTGTGCTCGCCGACTCTTTTCGTGCCTCGTCGCGTTTCTTTCTTTCGCATAAGGCGACAGGTAGTTCTGTTCGGCGGACGAACTACGAGCTACGATTTCGTCGTAAATTATTCGAGAAAGTGCGTTCGTAAGCAAATGAAAAGACGATGATTAATCGAACAGCATTGAACAATGCCACTTTCAGCGACGAGCACTTAAACGAAAAGAACAATTTTGTTAAGTACCTTAGCTAGATATAGATTTGAAAATAATTTTGTTAGATTATGATAAGATGATAATAAAATATAAGACGCTCAAACTGATTGCTAGAGTAGCAAAACTTTTTTGCAGCATTGCTCATTATGCTCGAACATCTTTCTAAATTATTTTTAGATGTGTATCCAGCTAAATTTTTCGCAATATTTTAGCAAAAGAGTTTGTTCCGTGTAAGAATAAATTATTAATGCCAATGCGAACAATGCGATAGAGTGAAACGTCGTATAAAGACGAAGGAAAAGTTAGACAACGACTGGGTTACTTTGTGCCCCTTATATTTTACAGCGACGAAATGGCAGTGTGCGTCCGGTCACGATTATGACGGATATTATCACTTAATGATATATTTCGTGTCAAATTATCGAATTCATGATCTTATCGACGCCTTCCTTCTCTCCTCTCTCCCTCCCTCTCTCTCTCTCTCTCTTTCTCGTTTACAATTCAGCTTAATTACTTTTCGTAGATAGGTGCGGCCGCACCAAGTTCTCGTTTTTCCGCATATTATCGGAACGTAAGTATATTACGCGTATTTCCCGTGCAGTTTTCGTCGACGCAGAATTTTTTTCTCTTTCTTTGTAAACTTGAGGTAAGAGACGCGCAACGCAAGTAAAAGAAACCCCTTCCTTTCGTAAACATTCGCAAGCACTCTGGAAACTTTCCGCGTTAAGCAATCTCCCCCGTTTGCCGTCGTAGGAACGCGGCGTGGAAACGGTGTGCAAAGACGGCAATTGCAACAGACGCTGTTTCGAGATTCGCTTAATCGTTGGGCCTTGAGGGCCTAGACCCAGTTACTCGGATTGCATTAGATGCTACGACCAAACTCTGTTTCTCGGCGGCATTTCTGAACCTTGCGGCGTGTATTGACGAATGCGACGCAATCGCGAGCGGCGGAAAGCACCGAAATTGGAGCATCGATCGAACTAGCCTGTTTATAACTTGATTCAATTTAATTTTATTATCCGTCGTATAACACGCGTACCTTCCTATGCATATATATTTGTGTGTAATCGATTTTATATTAATAAATTTATCTTGAATTAAGACATAATAAGAAATGAAGAAATTATATCAAGTGACTCGTCAGTTATTAATTTAATTATACGGAAGGAGAGACAGTCTCGTTGGATATTTTTTTGTGTAGGTAAAATTATCACGGCATAATTTATACATATATTGCCTATACGCTACCCAAGTTCACAAAGCCTGTTAATTAAAAAGAAATTGTTGACGCAGGAGTTTAAACGAGGTCGAACGTAAGCGCGTAGATAATGGCGCATAATTGTGTTACTAGTGCTGTGCCGTGACGTAATTTCGTTTGTCCAGCGTGTAGTAACGACCGCTTCTTCGCTCCAACTCGAATATCGCGAGGAAGAGGCGCGCGCGCGCGATCGATTCGCGGCTATAAGAGGTACGGTGCCATCGTTTGCTGTCGAGCGCGCATTCCCGAGCTTTAAAACGGCGAAAGGGAGCACGCGGTGTGAGAGACTCGGTTAATCGCTTCCACGGTGTGTAATAAGGTTAAGTTCGTATGAGCGTGGTGCGGAAACGCCCGAGCGTGTCGCGTTGACGAGNCCGTGGAATCACGCTGCTTCTCGGTTGAATGTGAAGGATATTTACTTACTAAGAAGAGCACGAGTGAGAGACGAGAGAGTTTAGACGACGACGACGACGACGACGACGACAGCGGTGACGATGACACGTACATAAACGGCTTTTGACGTGCGGTTAGCGGCACGAGCCCGCGCGCGCGCGTGCGCACGCGGAGATATTCGACGAGAGATAACACAAAACATGATAATAACGCCGGTGACACCGAATCACTATTGGCGGGAAAACGTGGCTCACGCCCGGTGAAAGTAAAATGAGAAATTATTAAAATGACGCGACGCGCGATGCGCGATCGATACGTTGCGCGCGATTACATACTCGCTGTGGAATTGATATTCATATATAGATTCTTCATAACAACCAGAAAAAAGAACACTTGTGCTTGAGTGTTCAGTATAAAACTACACTCGACACACGGAAATAGGCGTGGATTTAATATATACGAGTATACGTAGATTTACGTTTAATGAACGTTCTCTAGAACGAGACTTTCCTCCAATTTTACAGCAACTTTTTACAGTCCAATAACGTTAAATCGATGTGCATTGTTGACGTCTATTATTAACGTGTTATCAATTATATGTAAAGCACATTTATGTTACGCTGTTATGAAATCAATTTACTGATCGAAATTAAAGCTCGTTCTTTTGCATTTTTTTATTATACGTTATATTAAACGTGAAAATGAAAAAATTGGCACATTCTTCGCGTATTTCATATCGATTTTACATTTCGTCAACTGCACATATACACGTAAAACAACAAAATTATTTTTTATCACGGACATTCGTCGATAAAATTTCGTAAGATATTATCTACATAACGAATTATAAATCTATGTTTACTTTTTGTGCGATTGAATAAATCGATTTAATTTTGAGATTTTTATTTGATTTTTTTAATACTTAACGTTTATCTAAATATTATACAAAATATGAATTGGTAATATTACAATTAGTTACCGTACGCAGAAAAATATTTTCATGTTACGAAAAGTGATTACACAATTTTAATTTTTTTTCTTTTAAGTAACAATTATTTTTAAAGAATATTTTCTTGATAACAGGCTTAAAATGCACTCACCATTTACATGAGATAACAAATATTTACTTAAAATAATCTTCAGTGTACACAGAAAAATGCATACTGTAAACTACTGTGAGAGAAATAAATCTTACTTATTTCACACAAATATTTTATAATTTCATATATCCGCAAATATATCGTAAGTTTATCATAAGCATCAAATTTATCCAAAATATTTTCTGAATCCTAGTAATTTAATACTTCAATTAAGAACATGAAAATAAAGCAAAAATTCTATTTATTATTCTTTTTTTTTCCATATAATTTTATAATATTCTTTAAAGTATAAATTCTGTTTTTATATATATAATGAGTTTTTCTAAATTTTGTGATAAGTATATTTCAAGACAATTATAAATAAAGATTTCTTATCAAAAATACCATTATAACCATTACTAAAAGAAAAAAGTAAATTGAGTAATTGCTTTTCTTAATAGTAGAATTGATATTTTTCTATGTGCGATCGCTATTTACTTTGTATTTGATAAAATACTTAGTTAATCTTGTTCTTTTCAGAACTTTTTGTTTAAAGTCGAATTTGCTCCACAAAAAGAACTTGAAAAAAATTCATCCTTTTTTTCCTTTCGTGTTTGAGTTTTTCTCCGGAATTGTTTTATACGCACAAAACTTATATATAGTTTTTTGCGATAATTTTGATTACGTCTCTGATTCGAATTATACCGAATATACTTTGCATAAACTTAAAGATTGTCGTAGATATTTCGCAAATTATACATCGCTGATAACATCGAACGAAGCTTATCACTAGCATATTAGAAATGCAAATCGCCGAAACGTTAAATGCCATAAATATTCCGTCTATCTTCAAAGTATTTACATGATTTCTTTATTGCTCCTAGTTTCATCGTTCTGTTGTTTCTCTATCTCATATTGTAAGCCTATTGTAATATAATTATGTTATATATTTTTAATAGTATTAAAACAAAACAGGCGTGCGCTACAGAACTTTCGATTTGAAAAAGTGAATATACGCCAAACAGCGAATGAACAAACAGTGAATGTAAACAAAATATTTGTTAACGTCCTATTCGTTTGTCAAAACGTCGAAGAAAGTTCTAAACAAAATGATCTTGGCAATATTTTGCTACTCAACCCTCTTCCCTTATTCCCAATAATGTCTTTATAGTTGCGAACAATATGTCCCTAATAATTCGATAAGTAGACTGAAAAAAAGGACTCACCTTCGAGCTTCATGCCGACCTCGAGGCACTTTTGAAAGCGGCAGTAGGGACACCGTTTTCGCTGCGTCTTGTCGATGTGACAAGACCTCTCAGCGACGCACGTGTAGACCTTCTTATTCTGGACGGTGCGCTTGAAGAATCCTTTGCAGGATTCACATGTGAGTAAACCGTAGTGATAACCGGACACCTTGTCGCCGCATACGGGACACAGCTCCTCGATGACGATGTCTTTGGTGTCCGGAAAGTCGGACGGGCACGGTATCGAGCCGGTG
>QKQZ01055489.1:0-11841 GCA_003595255.1 Solenopsis fugax | reverse complement strand
TTAAAATATATATGAACATATTTTATATATAATTATAATTATATAAAATTATATATATTTATATATGAATTTTTTTCCTGGGAACAAAATCAACGAAACTTTACAATATTAAAATCTTCTTTTATTTAAATTAATATGTACAGTAATAGGTATATGTATGTAATAGAAAGGTAGATAGGTAAGTAGATAGGTAGGTAGAAGGGTAAGTAGATGGGTAGGAAGATGGGTAGGTAGATGGGTAGGAAGATGGGTAGATGGGTAAATAGAAGAGTAGATAGATGTGTAGATAGATGGGTAGATAAATGGGTAGATAGGTAGATATGAAATATTTTTAAAACAAAAATTTTGTACAAATCTTTAAATTGCGCCAAAAAAATTATAAAGAGCATATATTATTCTTTGAAATAACTATTGTACTACATTTAGTTTGGTACTATGTTCTTAGGAATTAGTATAACTCTTTAAATTTTTTAGCCATACCTCTGATAATTTCTGAAATACTTCTGTATTTCTAAAATATTTATTGTTATGTCTCACTCTATAACGTAAAAGTTGATTATAAGTCATGAAGTTGAAACATCGATATGAAAACAGAAATTAAATATTAAATTAAACATTAAATAATAATATATAAACTATTTTCAATCAGTATCAAAAGTAATGCTAATATTAATATTAAAAAGAGAAGAGATATGAATAAAAAATTCTATCTGCTGTTGTGTTGTATAGAGATTGTTGCAACCTTTCTTATAATGAATCTATTTGAATCGAATTTTCTTATGTCGCATATTGTAAACACAACTTCGGACGAATAACTACTTTTTGGCGACGTAAGAAAATTCATGTGTAAATGTTATCGAATTCGTTAATTAATGCCATCATTCATAACATGGATCAAGAAGACTCTTCAATTCAGTCGAGAAAGAGATTTTCCAAAAATTCTTTCAACCTGTCACATGACAGCAATTGCAAGTAGGTTATATTAGACTGCGATGAAAAGCATACACTTTCTTATCAATTATTGTCAATTAAAGAATAATAATGTAAGATCTTGCTAGATTGAAGACATTACCTTCGTTAACATGCATATCAGATACTTTAACGGGAGATTCGAAGGTAGATCTGTCGGAAGGGAGCAAAATCATGCTTGGCAAATCGTCAACTCGAGTTAATAAAACGGTAGGTGTGTGTGAGACATATATTACGGATATAAAATGTTATGTCAAATTATGTTAACATATTTGGGTATCAGATTTCCAATGCGAATCTTTCCACGAGAAAATTATGGAGCAATTCGTCCAAGACGACCAGAAATTCCATTGCTATAAATGACGTAATCGAAGAAGGTTTTGTACTTTAAAATCAAACTTTTCTATTTTATAAAAAAAATAATACAAGAAACATTGAAAAGAAGTTAACTAATAATTAGATAAATAATTAAATACATAATCAAATTTATTAATGTCCTTTAAAGAGAATTTTGCATTAAGCGTTCAGTTTAGTTTTATTTGACATTGTATAACCGCGATTGCAAAATGTATTGATTTCAGAAAGTGAGCTTATTGGCGCGTTGACGAAACAATTGCATTTAGCTGAGTCACAAATGCGAAAAATGCAATCCGTTTTGACAAAAACTGAGGAAGGCTTACGAACCAAAGATCAAGAAATTGGACGCTTAAAGCAGAAGGTTCTCTGTACGCTTTTTTAAATTTAAGAATGTAGTATTATCTCATATAATATTTATAATTAGTTTAACAGAAAGCTAGTCTTTAATCCATTTTTGTATCGTATGCTTATTAAATGTAATTATAAAATAACATTGAATTTACTTCACAGATTCTAATCTTGAATTTTTCTGTACTATGGAGTGTATAAACTATACTCATAACATCTTCCCATTTTTTTGGTTGATTTATCACGTTATTTTATCACGTAGATTAAAGAATGGGAAACCAAATACAAGAGTCAGGAATTGGTACGAAAGAAAGAGCAGCGAAGTCAGGCTAATAATTTCGAATATTTTTATCAACGATGTCTAACGCTAGAACACAAGATTAGAGAGATGGAGGTTTAAATTAATGTATTAAATACATCCGCTTGGTATAAGTAGTAATTAACAATTACGTAACTTTAATATTACAGAAGTTCTTAGCTGATTACGGATTAATATGGGTGGGTGACCCCAAAAATGCGACAAACGTAGATAGTAGCAAGTAATTAGAATAAATACATAATTATTGGCTAGAAATAGAAGTAATAGATCTAATAATTACAATTCCGTTGTAGTGATTATATCAACGCCTGTTATGAGCAATTAGTAGCAAATATCGATCAATTGAATCTGGCTGTGGGTAAAGGTGAAGTTCACATTCATCATAATGAGAAAGGAGGAGGAGCAACGTTCAAAGTAATGTATCAGTTTTGTACATATTTCTATAGCATAAAATATAAAGTTGAACATACTTGCAAAACTAATGCTTGCGAAAATTATTCAAAATGTCGAAGATATATATTTATTAATTATTGATTAGTCAGAATTAACATATTTGCAATCAACATTTTCTTTACGTATTTTAATTAGACTTCTTCCTGCATGATATTAAAATTTTATAAAAACGGTATGAGCGTTAATGGAGGACCATTGCGATCTTATAATAATCCGACTGCGATCTCATTCATCCGCGATATTTTGGATGGATACTTCCCGTCTGAATTACAACAAGAATATCCTGACGGAGTGCCATTTATGGTAAAAATGTAGAATAATAAAATAAAATTTCAGACTATATAATTATATGAGATATTCTCGGTACTTTTTCCTTATTTTGATCAACGGGGGATTAATGAAAAACTCATTAGTCTCCATTATTTTTCATAACTAAAGTTTTTACTTACTCTTGTAGATAGAAGATCGTAGAATAGAATTGCATGTAGATGATTCTGCTAGTTTTCCCGGTCAAGGATATCGATTGGGAAAACAATCTCCAGTAGATAACTTGTTATCGGCAAATTCACGCAAATCAACTAACGTTTATCCAAGATCTACTCGTGCAAACCCTTCGCCAAAAGATAACACTCCCGAGAACATTCCGCTTTTATCACTTCCAAACCGGTATTATCACTACTCAGTCTGGACAAATAAGTATCGAAATATCTGACTTACCATATGGTATATACATTTGTACATATATTCCCAAAATACAAATACAAGCAAATTTATCTTACAAAGAAATTAGAAATAAATCAGTTATAATTAGACTAAACAATTTATATAACGCAATTTTATACTTTTTTATTTAGTTCATTAGATCCCAGAACCTCTTTAGAATCGCCTCCTGTCGATTTATTTTCTCTGAGATCGCAAATTTTGGCTTCGCATAATAATGTCTGCTCTAGTTCCCATCTTCAGTCTCATATTAACGCTGAGTTAGTACGAAGCAGTCGACGAGAAAAAGTAAATTTTTATTATCCGTTAAAAATTTCGGAATATCAAAATATTATAATATTAATAAATATTATTGTTACGGAAAAGAGAGAATTGGCTACGAAAAATGTAGAATGTGATATATCGACGAGTAAGCGGTCATCCAAGTCGAAAGATACCTTGAGATCTATAAGTAGCAGCAGGGCGAAACAATATAGCTATTCTGATAGACCATTATCAAGGTTTTTTCTTAAATAAAATAATCAACATTTATTCATGTACTAAAGTTAAATTTTCTAAATAGGCCACAAAATGTTGAAAATCGCCTTCGATTACGTTCGAAATCCGCCAGTTCATCTAAAGAGAGATTAGGTGCCACAATGCAATCGGTATTACAATTAAAAACATTAAGCACAGCGAAAATCAATAATATCGAAGAATTCAAGATTGCGAATCTCGCGTCTGAACGTTTCGCAATAAAACATCCTCGAGGTTCGAGATCGGCTACTTATGCAAGAAAGAATATAGTAAGAAGCACATTCATTAGTAATAGAAAAAGTCAAGTAAAATACATAAAAATCAGATATTTACATTGGCTCTATTTCTAAATACATCTCCATTGGATCTATTTCTAAAATCTAAATTTCACTATTTCAGCCTCCAGTATTGTGTCAGATTAATGAAGCGACTGGAAAATCTAACGAATTGCGACTGAAAGTTAGATCGTTGACCGGTAGTACTATATATCTGGTGCATGTATTAGCCGACGAATCAGTGGCGAAATTATATGAATTACTTGATAGAGCTATGCAAACATCTGGATATAGAGGATATAAAGTAGTGTTGAGCGGGTGAGGAAACATCTGACTCTTTATCAATCTTATAGATTGATATTTTTAATTTACAAAAATTATTTTATTTTTTATCTACTTTAGTTTTTAACTTCATAACTGATATAATTGCTTAAAGGTATTCGCCGAAGAGGTTACATCGTATAAATACGTCCTTAAGAGAAAACGGAATTAACAGAGATTGTGTTCTCCATCTTATGAATGATTAAATATTTATTAGTTTGTAAAAATAAACTTTATTTTTCTATACATTGTGTAAAAACAAGTACGTGGAATCGTAAAAATTTTGAATCTTTGATATATAAAATTGCACAAATAAAACATATGTATGAACAATTTATATTACATTGTATACTTTTAAAACTTTCTAATATAAATTATTCCTAAAGTAATTATTTCTAAAATAATAATTATTTTTAAAGTAATTTATATTGCATTTTATACTCTTTTAAAACTTGATTTCTAAAGTAAATATAAATTTTATTGATTAATAACTTATTGATACATTAGTGAACCAATTACTTTAGAAGGATAATTGATAGACAATGTCTTTAAAATATATTGATAAATATTGGATACCAAAATAAGTTTTATCTTAGCATGTTCTCATATTTACATATTCTCTGATACCAATGTTTATTAGGTTAGAATATATTTCTTTGTTAATACATGTACAAATAGTATAATAGAAGAGGGAGGACGGGACAGAATATCATCTTCATTGTAATTAACCCTAGGTCAGTGTTCCATGATTTAGTAATTAGAGTGGATTGATTTACGATTCTATTACTAATCCTGTACCGGGACATAAAGGTCTAACATTTAAAAACAAAAATGTAATTAATTATTCCTTAAAAAAATCTTTTTCTTCTCTCATTACTAATATCATTTTAAATTTTATCTTATTATATTGTATTATTAATAAAACTCGCGAAGCATGTATTTATTATTTATTTATCATTATCATTTTTTATTATTTTGAAATTTGAATTAAATACGTAATTTAGAAATCAATATTTCATTGTATACAAGCGTTTTCTTTTTTTGTCGTTTCCCCTTTGCTAAATTTATATCGACCACAAATTTAATCAAAAATAATAAAAAGTAATAAAATAAAAGCATAATATATTTTTATCAATATATAAATAGTTTCTATTAATATAGAAAAAGATTCTTTTGCTTTTATTAATATTAGATTCACTAAAACTATACGTATATAGATTTACACATATTAACAAAACAAAGATATGAAATGAATTAAGTAACATAATATGCATACGCCGATATCAGGAAAATTATGGAATTTCCTATCATCATCATTAACGCAAACCACGTCATGATAGCTCCAAGCTCTATCAATCAACGGGATAGGACTAGCATAGATTTATCTATGGGTTTCCGCCGACGGATCTGTCAGCGGATGCTTTTCGATCAGATTTCGTGGTGGGATGGTTAATAAGAGGTCCTGTTTGTCAATCGATATCCAAACTAGATGACACTCCCTCGGGAAATTCCTGGCGTACTCCGCTCGTAAATTTCATGATACCAAAGTGAACCAGGCTTCGCTTAAAGGTAATTGAAAATAAAGGAACACACACACAATCAATTTCATCGAGCTCTCTCATCATCGTATGAATGGAAAATAATATATAATAGAAAGCTTGCTTCTGTACGTGCATCAAGAGGGTGTATCAAGCTTTGTATCATTTTCTTGTTAAAAACTAAATTAATTTCTCTGACAAAGGAAATTTCGATAAGCAATTGTTGCCAATTCATCGTGATATTTTAAGCCAAATCAGAAGTGTTTTTTTCTTTTTTTTTATCGCGTACTTTTATACTTAAGTTTTCCCAATAATTTACCTCGTTTTATCCCAATTTGTTACTGCTAATTAATAGGCTGCAATAAATCGCTCTTTTGCCGCTTGTAACATGCGATTTGTTAACGAACCGATTAAACGGCAAAAAAAAAGCGTAATTGTATCGAGACAAAGAAAAGCAAGGACGACATCTGCTTTAAAGCATTGGGGCATTAATGGATCTCTCCATTGGTTTTAGCGCCTCGAGAGGTAAAAAAATAAAAAAGGAAGGAAAGAGAAAAAGACGATGAGGCAAAAGGATCGTTTGTTCCACGATCTCGTTAAGCAATATTGAACATTTTTCCCTCTTTACGAATCTCGTTTTCGTAGTTCAATAAATTTATCTAATATTTTACACGTAACGGTACCTAAAATTCAAAGATGTAATTTAGAGATCCATTAATGTGATCAGATATCAATTATATTACTCAGCATACAAAAATAAAAGTTAAAAAGAAATTGAATTTTTTTATCAGAAAAATTAGAAAGAAGTCAAACAAAATAAATGTATTAATGTTCTAAATATTTTTTTTTTAATTTATTTTTATTTATTAATCATGGCTCTCTATGTATGGAGTACGTTTATTAATATTCTGAATATTTTTTTAAAAATTTATTTTTATTTATTAATCATAGCTCTCTATGTATGGAGTACATTTATCGTAAGAAATGTTTCAAGAATTCGATCATAAAAACTCGCGTACGTGTTAACGGTTAGCTGCTCTGAAAGCTATCAAAGCTTCGCTTTAGGGATGATTGCATTCCGTGTACCTTCCTCTCATTTTTCTTCCGATTTCAAATGTCGGGGAATGACCTGGATTTTAACGTACTCTCTTTGAAGCGACCCGCTAAACGAATGCAATTTTCGATATGGCGATGCTGTAACGTGCTCACCTCGATGATTTAGTCTTTTTCTAATAATTTAACGCTGTTTCAATAGCACAAAATGCATGCGATGGAGACGCAGAATTAAAGATACAATATTTCGACGTTTGCTATTTATAAACAGTATTCTTTTCTACCTGTATTGTATTAACGATATCTGTCATTATCTTTTAAAACAATTGCAAAAATAATAATAACTGATAAATGAATTTATAAATTTTGATTAATTGCAGATACGTAGAATCAATTAATTATAATTATAAATAACGTTATATAAATAATTAAAATATCCACTGCATCGACTAATGATCATAAATGATAAAAATTGATAACAGACATCAATTTTTTATTCGATAGATATTCGGTAATAGTTCAGTTCTTTGCTAAGAATAGATTCAATATGTATCTTATGAAACTCAGAAAATTGAAATTGAAACAAAAAATGGCGTTCTTCTTCGTTTAAAATAGCGAATTTTTGAAACATATGACTATTAACATTTAAACTTTTTTCGAGTTAAACCCTCTGTTCGAAAATAAGTTTGGTCACTACTAGTAAAAGTAATGCAGTTGGCAGAAATGAAAATTACTGGCGTTTTGTTTCGTTTTTTCCACCACTAAAACCAGTAGACCATCCCAAATAATCAGAAACATCATAAAGGTTTTCAGGTTTAAAATTGCAGACATTTCAACATTACCACAATCTTGTAATAACATTGCAGAAATCTTTTGTAACTTCCATACAATATTACAATGCTTCAATGTAAGGTTTAGGCAATGTTTCTTTAATCTTTGAATGCTGGGTTATGATTCTAACCTTCACTTTTTATAAAAAATGTTATATTAATGATTAATATTATTAAAATATGGATTTTTTTTTATTTTAAACTCTTTCCCTTCTTTTTTTCCTTTCTTTTCTTCATCTTCATCTTTTTTTCTGTATTTTAAAACTCCTTTCTTCTTTCTTCTTTCATATTTCATTATTTTATTTCTTTTCTTTTTTATATCCAACGTTTTATAACATCTATCCGTCTATTACATGTGATTTTTACTGAAAGAAAAGAAAATAATATTTTATTAAATAAATTTTTATTTCTATATATCAACATTTCAAAATATTACACTACTAATCCAGCAGTTATTAAAAATTTATATCATTCTTTTGTATATATTCACGCGCACTCTCCTATTTTCTTTTTCTTTCATTCTTTATTTAAACACTCGGGTTGATGACCAGTCCCGTAAGATAGGCTTTTCGCGCGCTGTCTGGGCCGCCTCCCCACTCTCCTTCCGAGGCGCACGTGCACGCCGTATGGTTGTTGACCGCGCAAGGTCAGGCGCCACACCGTCTAGACCGGCTCCCCACTCTCCTCGTACTCGGCCGCTCGACCATCTCCGCTGCCGCTCGGTAACGCTCGCCATCGCTACACTGCTAGTGCTGCGATCAGCTGTTGCCGTCATGTTTCCCGTTACTTCGCCGGTGATCGGACACTACGCGTATTTCGAGATCGAATTATGCGGAAATACGATGGTCGAGTATCGAATACGGTGGTACACAGTATCATTTTGACACGTGAGTGACTGTGGCATATCTAGAAGTGTTCGTATTCCTTTGTGAAGTGCGGCATCATGTTCCTGTCGTGAATGTCGTATCGCTTAATGTTTTCGCACGCGCGTATTCCCTCGAATACTTCGAAAGAATGCTTTATTCTTGCAGTAGAGTCGTTGTTTTGTTGTGTCCGTGGTGTTTAGGTAAACATTTATTCAAACAGCTCTCGCCGCTGTCTTGGGCTATGTCGCAATTCATCGCGCATAATGTTCGTGTCGGTCACTTTCAACAGGAAACCAGGGAAGAAAATACAGCAGCAGCAGCAACAGCAGCAAAAACAGTAACAAGTGAGTGAATTGAGCAATTTGTTTAAATAGAGCAGTTCCCTATTATTATTCAATTATCTCTTTATTCAAAAATAAATTTGGTTACTGCCAGTAANTTTTCACTTCTGCCAACTGCATTATTTTTACTAGTAATAACCAAACCCATTTTCAAACAGACTAAAATTCGTTTTACACAATCTATAATTGCGAAATTAAAAAAAGAAACAGTCAAAAGAAAAAAAATCAATATTCTATATAAAATTTTAAATCAAATTATGGTTCACGTAATACAACAATTTTTTTCTCATCTTTAATTATATTCATAATTTGATATATAAGATTGTAAATAGAATTCTGTCTTGAATTCTATCGCAAATTATAGATCGTGTAAAATGGGCTTTAAATGCTAGAGCTTATTCCTTTTATTGTTCAGCTCGAGTTGCATTTTTCTGTTGGATAAATTGAATCTTTTTGATTAGAGAATCGAAATTATATCGGTTAGAGAATCTAGGAATTGCGCAGTCGTCCGACCATGCATATTCTACCGATTGCTTTGTCTGCTTTGTTCTATAGCTATCGGATTATTTACGATTATGTATTTGCAATAATTCTTTCATCTTGTCCACGAAATCCATTGAATAAAATTGCTTTCTGTCTCGTGAATCGCTGAGAGGCATTGGATATCATCGCGGTATCTTGATGGTAAATTTATTGAGAATTGTGAATATGCATGCAATTAGATTAGCATAAATAAATAAATATTGCAGCGTAAGTTGTGGATACTCTGAAACATTTTAATACTTATTATTTAACAAAACATTGTATTAACTTATCGTCTTAGCCACGAAATGCTGTGCTAACAGATTTATTTGTGATAAAAGAATGCAACTATACAATTATGCATGCATAATGACATAAACATTTGGCGAATATTTTTTTAAAAGATTGACAGCTTTATCTGTCACGCTAAAAAGATAGATGAAAGCTGTGCGATAACGAAATAAATTGGACTTTGTAAATAAAAGAGTTTGAGACAAGAGGTAAAAATAAAATATAAACAATTAAGAAATATATGAAAAAGTGAAAAAAGAAAACATATTAATTTCGTAGTTTTTAATCTTCTAACTCTATCATAAAACGATTTCTTTTTCAGAGGTTATATTATAAATTAATACATAAAACTGCAGGGTTTTAAATGACCAAATTTATTTTCTTTTCCGTAATGACGCTGTTAAATTTTACGTGTTCTTTATAATTAATTTTTCAATAATAAACTTTCATAAAAAAAGAGATTTATTTTCAGCATTGACCATGGAAATTTTAATAGAAATACGTTTTATATCCATAATTTTATATACAGATCGAAATTTTTACGATCGTCGCGAAAGTTTATTTCCTGTATTATTAAAAACTGTACAATCGGTATTCAAATCGTTTATTTCGATGTGTTGAGAAAGTATCCAGTTGCTCTCACTGTTGATAGATATTCACAAACATCTCTTTTATAACTAGATTTCAGTTTTTAATGGGTCGATAAATCATTGTCAGCTTCTAGCTGTTACTTCAGATCATTCATTTCCTTTTGTCTTTATGCAACCAAAAAATAAAGTTTAGTTTTGTCGAAAAAAGTAGTAAATATAGCATATAACAACATTCAATTGTTTTCACAAGTTTCAGAAAATTCTCAGGAAAGTGAGAATATAGAAATATTTCTTATGCAAGAATGGAAATGGTGTCGCGATCCTTGATATACGCAATTATGACATAGATTTGCTCCACTGAAAATTTATACATTATTCGCACAAACATACATATATAGCTGTCGTATTTGCTAATAAATTCCATGACAATATTATTAGCAATCTCAATAATTTGACGTCACGATTTTGAACATGCTTACTGTGTCTGGATAATTTAACTTCTTCTTTTTAACTATATATTATGTGCGGATACGTATAAACAAATTGAATTGAAAATGTGTATCGCGAATTGTTTGTCATGGCAGTATAGATTGTTCATTTTTTACGCTTCTTACATCTCTTTTTTTATTTTTCTCATAACGCAATGTTTGTCGTTAAATATATTCGCACACTTATAAAATCGTTTTCATTCTCTTTCTTTCAACGCTAATAACGTATCAATAAATTCGCAGAACAATGTAATCTCTTCAACAAACAGCGATACACGTACATAGTAGTATGTTCACAATACAGAATATCGCAATGTATAGCTAAAAACTGTCGAACAGTTAATCGAGTTACCTACTTTACTTTTTTTCTTGTGAAAAACATTCGCTGTACACGCGTCAGTATGATAATAAACTATTCGATTGTGTCAAAATATGACTAGGGCTACGGTTTTGACGCTACAAACGCTTCGAAGCATTCTTTGATTAGCTAATTCATAAAATTCTTTGTTCTGATTGGTCAATCAAACGCTTCGAAGCATTTATAGCATCAAGAAATCGCAGCATAGGACTTTTTCGCACACTTCAGGGATTTCCTCACCTATCGCACGTAATATGTACGTATATATGTACACACGTCGACGCATACATATACAAATTTATACATATACATTAAGTGTATTTATATAAATTACACATATATATATATTTATACAAAAGATTTATAAATCACTTCTCAACAAGTAGCATATTATTTTATTTATAATACAATGGGAGAAGGTTTAGATGTCAGTGATCGTATTCCTTTATTTATCTTCGAAGTATCTTACGACTCAATTTCTGACTGATCTTTCAAGTGCAAATTTTATAGAACTGCCAATATTTTTTTAGAAATAAATAATTTTAAACTCTAAAATACACTAACTTATTTATTTATTACTTTCAATGTATCGAAAGAAATTCCTATAATATATACCAAACGCATATATAATAGGGGAGACCAGGGCTATTCGTTGCAGTTTTTTTTCTTTTGCGTTTCCTGAGTCC
>QKQZ01055485.1:0-23337 GCA_003595255.1 Solenopsis fugax | reverse complement strand
ACCAGGTTTAAACCAAAAAAATCCGGTTTAAACCAAAAAAACCAGGTTTTTACCCAACCCTGAATGAATGTATAAATAAATCTGTAATTAATCACGCTTTTAATTAAAGATTAAAAATGATTTAAGGCTACGAATACTACTCTAAGTCTTGCCATCCTTTTGGATCAATTTCATTTTATTTTCTTTGTTTTTTAATATCGCATTCTTTATTAAGACTGCACAATTTCATTCCTTTGCAAATAAAAAATTTTGGAAAAATGTAAAAATGTTAATAAATTCTAAAATAATTTCCCAATTAAAGTAAAGATACGCATTATTCTCTAAATTATTAAATTCAATAATTCTTTTTGTAAAGAGAAAACTAATTAGTTATTTTCATCAAATATAAATTTACATAATTTATGTGTCAGTAAAATTTGTTAATCAACGTTATTAATTAACGCTATAAATTACCTTGTTATTAATCAATTAATTTTTATCTCTATATTTTATCGTGAAGGCTTATTAAATATATATCTGTGCAAATATAATCCTGTGTTTTCCATACTTTTCTGCAAATGTATTTTTGGGTACACCGACACGGTAACTGCCGGAATGGCAGCTTTTCGCGAGCGGCGCGGTTGCGCGCGTTATCTCGAGAAAGTGGGAACGGAATCGGATAAAGAGAGCAACGGTATCGTCGGCTCGAAGAGTAACGAGGTTTCTCTCGGTTGGTTAATCCGCCGCGGATTGGATCGCGCGAAAACACGCGCACTAACGCGATTTTCGGCGGGCTCTCGCCCTCCGCCCTCTCGCCCTCTCGCCCTCCGCCGGAAGTAGCGGAACCGTGGCGGCGCCACGTCGGTGACATTCCGATCGTTTCGCTTTCGATGGAAAAAAAATGCGACTCGCCGCGTCGAGCTGGTACTCGCAACCGACGTTCCGGGACGGTGAACATGACGCCGCGCCGTCCAAAATCCGCGGCTCTTTTCAACCCCGTTTAGTTTCTCGGAACCTGCAACACGCTATTCGATTCGAGGGTTTCGGAATTAACGAAAATTGACGCGAATCAATGACAATTTGTGAGCGTTTTTTTTTCGTCATCAATTTCCGAGCAGTTAATTAAAACTAAATTAAAACTCGCAGTAACCAATAAACGATGATAGGTGTATCTATTATTTATTGTTTATATATTATGATATAGCTCGCGTGATTCACGAATAGATTATCTATTTTATAGCGTTATAATGGCGTACGTATGATTTTCGTATGCAAATGAGCAGACGTGTATTCTACGCACAGTATTGCATTACGAGTGCGACGGATTGTCGACGGCAACCGGAAATATTTACGGGACACCCCTCGAGCATGGGTGCCGCCCTATCATTATCGGCCGCTTTGCCGGATTTATCGAAAGCGATCCGGCACGTGCCAAGTGATCATTACGCCCCGGTCATTAAGAGTCGGCACATGCTCATGTTTATATCGCATCGCATTTCCGCGTCGCCTCTCTCTCTCTCTCTCTCTCTCTCTCTTCTCCTTTCTCTCTCACACACACACACACACACACACACATCCACACACAACTTTAAAAGGCAATTGCCTAGAGCCTTTAGCGTATCGAGTGTCAATTGCAAAATGTTTTTCTTCGAAATCGCGTTCTCGAGGAACAGGCCGAGCATTACGACGCTTGCTGTAAAATTACGACTACTTCATCCAGTCGGATAAGTAATTTTGATTTTTAGATAGATCTGTCCGAGACTCGGCACGAGCAACCCAAAATTTCTCTATCGACTGGCGCGGGTCCATATATACGTACCGACGAATGGCCTGTGCCAGCTGATGAGGCGGAAGGCACGTAAAGAGATAAAGCGGCGAAACGGAGGGACGAGACACAGAGGGATGCCTGAGATGGGAGGAGTGAAGAAGCGAGCAGGAGGGTGGTGTAAGAAACGCGGAGGGTGGAAGAGGGACGCGAGCGGGACGGGAAAAGAGAGAAATCAACTTTTATTTGCCCGGAACGTCGTTAGGGGTAAGTGGAGGACCGAAGGGTGGCCGGACGTAATGGCGCCCCTCAACCCAACCTCGGCTCTTGCCTTCCGGTATCCGTAGCGTGCCTCTTCATCTCGCTCCCCTGGTCCTCCTCCTTTTATCTCTCGACTCGAAAAGCTCCGCGTGTCTCTGTCCGCCTATCTATTGGCGAGTGTTCGCCCCTTATCAAATTGGCGATGTGCAATGTGTTTCGGCTGGGAGTTTCACCGGAAGTCAAGTGTCGCCGGACCTCCACGTGGATATAAAATCGTAGAATCAAAAAAATTAGCTATAAATTTTGAATAAATTCGTATTGCTTCTGATAAGGGAAAACGCGCATAATTCGGTCTGACTATAGGTCTGACTTTATTCACTTGTCTCATGATTAAAGCCATCTTTATTTTAAACGCGCGGACCATTAATTTTACTTACATATCGGCGACATTCATTGCTACAAAGAGCATATTCTAACGTAAGTCTCGCCGAAGAAGTGACAGCGCTTGCGGTTGCAATTTAATAGACCGTGGTAGAAGCGATTAATTCTCGAATGACACAGCTCCCGACCCTGATTCCCGACCAGACATATTACCATCACAATGGCGCACGTCGAGTGGCACGAAAAGAAGGGTGGGCGGGACGACGAGATTGCAACGTCCGGCGTCCCGACGCCCCGAAACGCCACCACTCTCTTCCGTTTCTCTCGTCCGCGACGCCCAGTCGATTACGCGTACCCCAAATACATTTTGACTTAACCGTATCTGCTGGCGAAATGGATCTCGTACGTTTGTTCATGGCGTCATATAATCCGCGAAGTTTCACGACGCAATCTGTGATTTTCTCAAATCTTAAATCTCGAATCACTACACTGAGAGAAAAAATATCTTAAAATAAAAAAAATTATTTACTCGGTGGTTCCCAATAGCTTATTTACTTGCAGTCAAATTAAAAATTTCTTAATTGAAATATTTATGTAAATACAATGAAGAAATAATTTTTATTCAAGTAATTTTTTTCTTGCAGTTCTAAAAAATATTTACTGTCAGACTGTTTTTATATTCGAGATAATCAGATTTTTTTAATCTAAGAAAAGAATTTAATTAAATTTAATAAAATTATTAGTTTTTTTGGTAAAATTATTATTTAAATGCAAGAAATGTAAAAATACCAAATTATATAATTAAGGTAATGTCTATTTACTTAAAAGTAAATATTTTTACTTAAACAGAACAATCAAATGCTTGCATCAAAATATATGGTTTTAAGAAAATGTATTTTTTCATTAAAAACATTTTTTTCTCTCAGTGTAATTTAATATCCTTCATAATAAAAAAAAAAAGAAACTTGCCATTATTCTTAGCTTTATTCAGACTAATATTACCTCAGACTAATATCTTCAAAAAAAGAATTTTGTCCGTATCATAGAATAAAGTTGGCGAACGTAATACATTCATGTAGAAGTGCGTTTCGTTCCTTAGTGAAATATGGTTTTGCGATGTTTCTTTCGCGAGCGATAATTAATCGCGACTCCCACTCCTCGATGTTCTCTACGATCTTACGACCCCGTAAGCTTAACACAGTAAATTTAGCGCGTTAGACACACTCGGTAAAAGCTACCGGTGACCGTTCAGCAGCGTCTTCCATCCGTCATACGTATGGTCACGTGCCGTCTGCTTCGCGTGCGTATACACATTTAATAGCTGTCGGGACATTATGTCGAAAACCCCTCCAACGCCGGCGCTGTCGCGGGGACCTTTGTGTATAAAGTAAGACGTTCTCCCATCCAGGGCGGAAGAGGTTGGTGGAACGAGGAGGCGAGAGGACGAAACTCGTTCGGGGGACGAGAGAAGGATGGCTCGGCAGATATTACGACGAGTAGTTTCAACCCCAGACTTCCGTCGTGATAAATTAACAGGAGCTTACGACGCTTCTCCCTTTTTCCCCTCCCTTTTTCTCTTTCTCTTCTTCTTCTCTCATCTCTTTGTCGAAGAGCAAGGCGTCGTGGAGACGCTCAATCAGCACTGATAATAATCAGCTATTGTTTTCTTTTCTTTCTAAGTGATTTACATCTCGAATCTTGTTTAGCGAGTTCGCAGAAGTTAATCGTATTGGGTGTTTGATAATATAATATGAGGTAGACGGAGGCGAATCGGATTAATTTTTCTTTACAGGTAAAAAATAATTAACTGATTTTGTTATTAAATTTACTATAAATTCTGAGTCTTTACATCTTTGGCTTGAATTTTATAATAAAATAATAAAATAATAATAATGGTTTTTCTTATTGCACAATGAAAAAAATCAAGAAAAGAAAATTATCCGATTCGCCTCAACATTGGGGACCAATTTTAAAAAAATAAAATCTAGAAAAAATAAGAATAAACTCTTTGAAAGAGCCTATTAAGCCTTTTCGTTAACAAACTCAAAATTGGGATCGTGATTTTATATGAGAGACAAAATTTCTTCGCACACTCACGATCTCTGCTTTTGTATCATCGACTGACACTGAATCATACGCAATACGCAATTCTTGTCTACTGTTTCCATTACAGAGGAACTACTATGAAACAAATCGTATGAAATAAAAAAACTAGTAATAACTGTCTCAAAACTTATAATGATCCTATTCGCTGTGTGATCTGATTCACCTACTTTCCGATTAATTCTGGTTTTCTTTTTTTTTTCTTTTTTCGCTTTAGTCTTAGTTTATCAAATTCTATTTTACATATAAAAAAGTAAAATGATACTTGAGATGCAAAGATTATACAAGAAGTATATGTATAAATTTGAAAAGTAAGTGAGGATTTAGAAAGGAGAATAATATTTCCATTTTTACATCTTTAAAAGTGTGCACTCTTGGAAAGAATTGTATAAAAATATTTTCTATAACGTAGTATCATCGTCTCTTTTCTTTTTTAGCTGAAGGGATTAGTCTCTGGACGGTCTGACCGCGCGGAAGCGGCGGCGCAAAGTAAACGAGATTTCACCCGAGGGATACGAAAAACACAGTGAGCCGAGTCCCGCAGCGAGTAGCGTAAGTAAGCGGCGTGTAGCGTTCAGTATGTAACAAGCGATTACTTATTTAACAAGGGGTAAGACGCGAAGCCCGTACGCGCGTGCGATACGAAATTTCAATAAACCACACGTGAGAATTCGGGGTAATATAACCTCATCAGAAAATGTAACGGGGGCGAGCAAGCCGCGCGAATAGATAATAATAAACGAGCGTTAATAATAAACGGGGTTAGGGAAACGGGAGGGACCCCGCCCCGAATATACATGCCTGAGCGTATACGTGAATAGCGCCCCTCCCTCTCCCTCCAACCCCAACCCCAACCCCAACCCCAACCTCCTCATTAACGAGATTCTAATTTCAGCCGTTACATCAACGACATCGAATTTCTTACGGCGAGCGACTCGGTTTTACGATACCCCCGCGAGTTTAATTATCAATAATAATATCGTCGGTTAACGCCAATTAATGCGTTAAATATTTCATCGCCACACTCACCCCTCGAGTTACTTACATCCGAGACATTCTTCGCAACTAAAGACGATTAAACGTTCCGTCTCTGTCGCGATATCTTTTATAAAGATTTTAAATCCCGAGTAACCGAGAGAAAATGAAAAATACGATAATAAAACGATTTTTCCATTGTACAAATATTAATTCTATATAAGAAGAATTACTTCCCTTAAAGCAAACAGTATCTTCCTATTGCCTCTCTACCTTTCCGTATCTTAATGGTATGTAATATCTATATTTACTCACGCATATACGGCATATATAATAATCCGTTTCAAAAAGCTTCTCTGCTTGGCTAAAAGAGGGGAAGAGGAGGGAAAGGGATAAACGACTGCACTACTTCTGTAAGAGTATCTACCACCAGCGACCACCATCAACGATCAGCGGTATACGGCCGTGTCGTGTAGAGTAGCAGTAGCAGCAGCAGCAACGAGGGTAACGAGAGAGTGAGAGAGAGAGAGAGAGCAAGACGGGGGGCGAACTAGCGCAACCCCGGAGGTCGGGCTATCATAATATAGATTAGCTCATATGGCTCCTCCCTTGTGTTAGCTCGGATCTGGCTCATAGCCTCGAGTGCTCCGGGATTCACTATTCATACACGCGACAATTAGATAGGCATTACTCCGTACACACAGCTCCCCGGCGCGCGCGTACGCGTGTACGTGTGTGGGGTGGCAACCACACGAAGCCCCGGAGTTGGCTGAAACCAAGGACCGGGGGTGGATAGGGCATGGGACGCGAGGGGGAAGGGGGAGAGGGTGCGCGCGGCCTGAGTCAACCCCTAAGCCAGTGTAAACACGTTTTAATAGAGATTCGCTCGAGCGGTTATAATAGCTTCGCGGATGTAGCGGCCCGGCCGCCTCTTTCGTTCCTCCCTTCGCACCGCTTCCTCGGCCACCGTTTTCTCTATCCCTACGAGATGTCCCCCTCCGGGACCCCCCCGTCCCCCGTCGTCCTCCGGCTCTTTTCCTCGAGCACCAGCATCTCACGATTGTGCCTCCTTAGCCGTGGCGTTCCATTGGTTACGCGGCTTTGCTCCCTCTTCGATTACGCACTTTCCGTTTCGAAGGAAAGAGGGATGTCAAGGTTTCCTGTCGTATCCTGAAACGGGCCAATCCCACGTTACTATTTGCAAGACTAGGAAATTATGTATGATATTGCGTAATTCTAATAATTGAAGAAGATGACAAATTATCTCATAGTAATGTACGTGCGATTTTTATTTTAGCATTTAGGGCTCGTGACGAATTTGGACTTGAATTTTTCTATATGTACACACTGAAAAAAAAAATTTGTTAACTTGACTAAATTTTTCAACTTGATTGAATTGATTTTTAGTTCAAGTATTTACGTATTTAAGTTAAAAATATAAATGGTTCAACAAAAGTTCAAGTATTTTATATATTTAAGTCAAATTCATAAATAGTTGAACTGAAAAAAATTTAATCGAGTTGAAAAATTTAGTCAAGTTAGTAAGTTTTTTCCTCAGTGCTATAGAGATATTAGAACTTGATTTAGTCTTTCGAGACTGTTTGATATTTTTACATGTACATGCACGTCCAAATACGTGTGTGTGTTATCTATAACATATTATAAATTTTAAACCTCTTCGCGAGATCTTAATAATAGTTAAATAAAATTAAGACTGTGTCTAATGCCCTATATAACGTTTCTATTATCTTAGAATAAAAACATCATCTTAATTTCGCGATTTAATTCTTTATCTTTCTCTAGTTTTAAAAATTGGAAAAAATAAAAAATAACCGAGATTAAAATCTACATTGATAGAAATGGACGTAAGAGATACTATGATTCTTCTCGGATTCTCGGAATTCTTTTCGAATCGACTTGAATTTATTAATACAAAAATAATTGGTTTGTGCTGCAATAAATAACGGAAATTATTTGCATGGAATTATACGCATTTTTTAAAAATTAAGTTAAAGGACGACGTGATCCTTAAATATAATAAAATAACACGATTTCTTTCCTTCTTTTTTTCCGTCCGATCAAGGATGTGCCATGTCGTATCTTTTCATCCGGTCGCACGGCGTAAAAGGCGTAAGATGCGAAAATCTCGATGGCGAGTAGTTTGGCGGAAGCTTTATCGACTTAGAAAGTTTCCGGGGGATGCCGCGGTAAACGTAAAGGTAAGGGTAAGCCATCAGCGTGTAAAGAGGCGCAATAAAAGCCGCCATCGTCCCGGGGGCTGGAGGACGTAAAAAAAAAAAGAAGGAAGGATGAATCGCGCGATATCACAGTGCAATTATCCCGGTGAGGAAATGAGCTTTGCGCATAGAGGCGCCGTGAATGCGGGCCGTGCGATGCTGCTGAGCGTCGTCGTCGTCGTCGTTGTCGTCGTCGTCGCGAAGGAGGTCGGCCGGTAAAAGCTCGGTATTTAGACGTTCCGCCGAGGACCAAAACGACGTCCCGGGAGTGTTCAAGCGGGTGTAATATACGCTCCACTTTTGAAAACAACTCGGAAGTAGTTAATCACGAAAGTTTAGCCGGGGCTGTAAAATTCTTAAGAAATTGGTCGACAGCGCTCTCGCCGCGGCGGCCGTTACTCGGAAGTGGCCTTAAATGGGTGGTTGCTGCCGGAACTCTCCAGTCCCGGTCGCGTCCTGATTCGCACGATCGCGCGTCGGTTATTAATACCGTTATTGTTAAACAAGAACTTGAAATTGAACGATAGACGGGAGTTCCCGAATACGTGGTCGCCGTGGTCGTTTTATAACTCACTCGTGTGTCTCGAAAAATAATCTCACCCTCTCTCGTTAATGAAAAAATTACATTTGAGAATTTCTCACAAAATTTCGAAAAAAAAGCGATTTATTACAAGTAAAATACACGCGGCCTTGTCATGAAACCAAGCTGAAGGACGCTAATTTTCATGAGAGGCTGGTTTTAATTAAAGCCAATGAAAGATTCTTAAAGAGCTTCATATACGTATAATAGAGTTATAGCTAAATACATGAAAATACATGAAAATAATGTTCCGTTCTTTTACACATCTTTTTATATTTTTTATTTGAAATACGTCATATCAGTTATTTTACCGAGCCCTGAATGCACGCACGATTTCGTTCGATGTCCATCAAGCTGCTTACAATTAGTTGCTTAGACCGAAATATAATGCCTCGACGGCATTTATGTGATTATTAACGCTTATTAATGCACTTCACAGAGAAATTCCATCACGTTATTTTGATATCACATTTTCATTTGATTGCGTTTAATGTTTTGCCACCGAACCGCCGGTACAAACGTACGAAATATTCGCCATTAAAAACGATATTTGTACATTTCAGCGTATAACGGGTAAATTTAAATGGAATGAAGGAGAGTGAGAGCCGCGTAAAAGTTATGCATATGAATATTATGCCACCAGATCGGTAACACTACGCGCGTTTGAGAGTTAAAAATATTCTGATAGATTTCGCGCGCGAATTCATGTATATGTTAATTGTAATTAAAGCGCTGCCTTCCATGAAAAATTCAATATTATGACAACGAGACAGGCGGAATAAATTTAGACAGGCGCAGATTTTCGATAGTGTTATATAAAAATATTATTTTCGATCTTGGACAACATCACATTTCGCGTTGCAATAATCTCCTTTATATGTTATATTGTAATATAATTATAGTTAAACGACTATTTTGTATTTGAAATTTTTATTTAAAATATAATTTCTTATTTTGTAGATTTTAAATAAGTTTTCGAAATCTATTTCTTATCTCATATTTTAAACAAGTTGCTAGAATCTTTTATATTTTTTTATTTTATATGAGTCGTATCAGTTATTATTTTACTGACTCCTGGATGCACGCATGATTTCGTTCAATGTCCACCAAGCTGCTTATAATTGGTTGCTTAAACCGAAATATAATAGTATCTATAGCGTAGTAGTACATTTATACGTAATATAATTATCTTATTTACATGATAGTACATGCTACTTAGACGCTGCTTAGGCTGGAATTGATTCCTCTTAGATGCAGCGGCCGTTTTCGAGTTTGTCGCTAACTGAAAGGAGAGGTGCATTACTGGTCGCGTGTGTGCGTACATAGGAATGAAGGACTTTTAAGAGTCGCAAGAGCGCGCGAGCGGAGCGGGTCCCATACGAGCGTCGCGAATGGGCGGTCTCCTCCTCGGCGCGGAAGAACGGAATCGACGTTAGGGGTAATCGGGGAAGGGAGCTGCAGAAGAGAGTCTCCAGGTTGAATAATTCAAGCTCTCATTAGGGCGACAAAAGCAGCCTGATGGATAGCTGCTCGACTCCACTGTAGCGAGTCCGCACGGACTCCCTCTCTCTCTCTCTCTCTCTCTCTTTATCTCACCCTCTCTATCTCTCTTCTCGCATGTAACACGCGCGCGAGTTGACGAAACAACGCGTGGAACAAAACGCTCCCATGATTGCGTCCCGTCCTCGTGTCCTTTCGACCGCGCAAATATTGCGATTTAAAAACACGCGGATTGTTTTATAAGCATTAGAAAGAAGATCGACCGTTATTCAATATTGCAAGTTAATGCAGAGGGAACTGTACACTGGAGTTTTATCTCCGCGCGAGAGATCTTCCTTCCTCCCTTTGTAATTCTTGGTATAACAAACGGCTTAGTTCGCCCTCCTGTAGCGGGAGAGATTTTATAACGATTGTTACAATTCGCGGAAGAGAGTTGAAAATTAAAATCAAACTTTTTAGATAGGTTTCTAAACGTAGATCAAGTGTATTAACAAGTAATTGTGCGGGACAAAATATACAAATAATATCTCATTCTTAAATTAATTTCACATCATGGAGAAAATCCATGTCGACGGAATTTCTCATCGAGATTTGAAGTACTGAACGACGAACATTCTCCCTATTACTTCGAGATTTTTAATAGAATTTGTGATTAAAACGTTTCGATGGTACCCTGTGCAAACACGCGTACTTGTGACGAAGAACCCTCCTCTCTCTTTGGTCCGTTTTCTTCCACCCTCTCCTCCCGGTCTTCTTCGCCGCCACCGACGTGTCCACCCCTTCCCCCTTACCGTCCTCGCGGCGCCCTGTTTTATTTCGAATGTTCTTTCATTTCTTAAAAGGTTCTCTCGCTGATAATTAGCACAATGCGCGGCCGCATTAATTATTACCCGTGCTAATTACCCGAGGATAAATCGCTCGGCAAGGGGTGGCCGGCGAGGCGAGAGAGAGATAGAGGGTGAGACCTGGTCGGGGCGGAGGTGGAGACGCACGGAAGGGGTGCGAGAGGCCGAAGGCGGGGGAGGCCCATTACCGTTATTGCTGCAACAAACCGTCCAACAACAGCGATAAATACGAGCGAGAGGCTGGCGTTACAAATGTCTCTCTGAGTTATGATTATTTAGCGCGCTCGCGCTCGCTCATTCGCCCGTTCGTTCGTTCGTTCGTTCGTTCGCTCGCGGTGGCTTCCGGACGGTTACTTCCGCAGCTTTGTACAGGGTGTTTCAGGAGGAAAGCTCGCGACAGTTGCTCGAAAAATTATGGTATCGCTAATATTTTAAATCGTGAAAATATTGCGTCGTATTCGTGCCGCGCAATTAGCGTCAAAACGATAATAACACAAGATATACTCTGACCTAAATATTTAAAAAAAAAAACATGTTTTTTTTATCAAAACGAGTTTTTTATATTTATCGTGACTTTTACTTCCTGAGAAGATTTAATTTGATTGTTATATCGTAATTACGATAGACAAGGCGATGAAAATTAATACATGCATGTAACGAAGGGAAAATTTTGCGAATAATTTTAATTTTAATGTGCTTTACAGAATGAGAGAACTTGTGAAATCATACATAACGTACGTTTAAAAAAGGAAGAATTATGTTGATACCTTTAACTAAATAATACATTTTACAATCAATTCTTCAATCTTTACATTGGTAACTGATTTTGCTTTTGATTCCTGTTATTTTTGTCATACGTATTTTTTTTTACAATTGAATATTTTCGTGATATCATTCTCCTAAAATATCGGCAGTTTCTGAAAGCATGTATAAATGCACAGACGTTATGCTAGCTAGAGATTTCACTTTTCTTCTTACTTTTATTATTTTTCTGCAAGAATATCAATTGGCTGATCCGAAGAAATAACGCATGAAAAGAGCTGATTATCTGACGCTATCGATATTTCCGCTCTTTCCGCTGGTTTATGTATATTTGAGTAGCTAATTAATACATTTATTTATTTATATGCGCATTATAACATGCAATAACAAATGGAATAATGGCATACATTGGATTCGCAAAATTACTTATGACAAAATTGCAATGTATAACCGTAATGTAAAGCTTCGTGTATTTCCGATGGAATCATGTAAAACGATTATTACAAATAGATGCGACTCGAAAAGCATGATTATATGCTATCAAATTTTAGTGAAATTTACATAGTTGTAGATTTAAAAGTTATCGATATTATTTGTCAAATTTTTACATTAGCGGCAGATTTTTATTTTAATTATTAAATAAGGCAATTACCAAATAAGACTAATGCAAATTATCTATTAATTTACAAAATTCTCAAGTTTCGAATAAATTTCTTTATATGTAGTGATTAATGAAATTAGTAATAATTATAATTAATATGAAAATAAAAATATTTACTAAATTGGTTATTAACATAGAAATATCAAGCAATTACTTTCTTTTTTAATTTTTAATTAATATTGGGCACGTTGCTATATTAAATTACAAATTTTTGCATCGTAAAATTAAAATAAATACGATGGATAATTCTAGTTGCCGACAAATGTTATTTTATCGATTCAAAGACGTAGCTCGCAGTTTTAACACTAGTTAGCGTCTTTTTCCAGTGTGTTCAATTTCTATTTTAAAATAACATTTTACTTTTGCAAAATTTTTCAAGCGGATAATTAGATTGATTTTTAAATTGATTTTGATTACATAAAATATTGAGAAAAATGTATTTTATCGAAATAAGGTATTGCCTTTCTTTAGAAAATGGATTGCTCTGCCATCTTAAGGAATATGCTCTAAACTGTACACCCTGTATATCGACATATCAAGTTCTTTAATTTTCAAATCGATCGCACGAATCAAAGACATATTCGTAAAAAATCTAATGTATGTGTAAAAGGAAAAGAGAAAGAATCAAATATTATATCTAATTAATAAATATGCCCGAGATTTATGGATTTAATAACAAAAATAAGTAATCGCTTTTGAGTTACATTTATTAATCTTTCTCCATTGTTATATTGTTTACACAAGAAATTAATAAGAAGTTGCTACAATATCTACACGATTTCACATTGCAGTCTACAATTAAACCTTGTGTAAAAAATTTTATTTTTCTTACTTCTACTTATTCTTTTTTTTCTACTTATTTGTTTAACTTATCACACACTGTTTACTTGTACCAATTTAAAAGTAAATTATTTTGCAAATGAAAGTTAATCAGTACATTATAATATACAGTTGCAGTATTCCGATGCAAGTCGAATCGACGAGAGACCGGTATCAGAATTGTGGGATTCAACTGAACGACGGTGCTGATGAAGTCATTCGGAGTTCAAAGGCCAATTGATAAGAAGGCTTCGAGAGACGTCGCATCTATTTGTTGTTGTTCATCGCTTCGGCATGGCGGCATCTCGATTTGACGCGGTTGCTTTCGATACAACGGACAGTCGCCTACGTAGATCCATGACGTGTATCATCTCGTTCCTGAACGTGCCATTTCGTCCGACAATTACGTGAGTGTCAGAATTTACTGCGATCAGTTCGTCTTCTCCGATCCGCCTGGACTGTGCTTTAACAAAATGTCATTTTAGGTCCTTGCGCCCGTTGCACTTTGCGCTTCGTTTAGCCTTCGAGGGAATCTAGCCACGCAGAGATTTATTGCGAGTCTCATCAGATTGTTAATATAATCCGTTTACTCTGTGATATCTTGATGACGTCTCTACGCTCCTTGACCCAGAAAAAGTTGTTCGTCAAAAGATTTTTTTTCATCAAACAGCGACTGACTGATCTCGGAGACAGAACGTACTAGAAGCTCTACGCCTATTATTTGCGAGTAAGTAAAAGTTTTTTCTGTTTTTATTCCTTCATACCGTAAGTAAGATTATAGTGTCTGAAAAAGGCGGTACTGAGCCGAGCGCTTTAACTCTAATCATTGGTGCATCCGGGTTGTGTCAATTACCCGATCAGATCTGAAGGAGAGAGGGAACGATCTGGAAAAAGACTGAGATCCAAGGAAGTTTGTATAGAGAAAAAGAAATCAGTTTTCAATATACCATATCATATCAATATCTTGGCGAAATGTTAAGTATCCGGGACACTCGGTATAATGCTCACTCGTCAGTCCGGATCGGACAAATTGGCCGGCTTCCGCACTCGTAATGATCCTTTTCTCCACGCACATCTCGCATCCTTACGATCATCGTGCCACGACGACATTTATTATCAAGCAATCGCAATATTATACGTTTCGCGCGCGACGCATACGTGATTTACAGCCCACGGCATGGCGCAGAGCACAAGTCCAGTATCGTGGCACCGATACTCGTTTTTCTCCGAGTCTGTTACAGTTGCGTAAATGTGTGTGAGTGCGTGCGTGCGTGCGTGCGTGCGGGGAGGGGACCAACCGAGCAAAGGACCCTGTTAGTCCCGGAGTGGGCTCGCGGACGGCGGGGGCAGGGGGTTCTGAACTGGGGACCACGATAACGCAGGCCTGCCCCGTCTAATTATTCGTGTTTACTCGTAGAGGTTGCGTAGAAGAAGCGCAGTCAGAAGCGGAGCGGAGCGGAACGGAGCGGACGTCACGGCGTACGGTGCAGCGCAGGACGACACCGAGGAAAGGATGGCCAGCTGTCTTCGGGGCACGGCGAGGATGCTCGTCGTCTGCCTGGTCTACCTTTTGACGCTCCTCGGTGAGTTACCGGCGGTCCCTACGCTCGTTCTTTCCCCTCCTGCCTTTCCTGTCCGCTCCCACCATGACCATGCGAGTTGCTGCCCCTTTGCTCCTCTGGGTTTCGCCGCTTCCCCCTCGGTAACCCCTCGTTCCCCTGCCTCTTCTCCCAAAGTCATTCATTGAAAAATGCGCCGTACAAGCCGGCCGGAACATAGCAGTCCATTGAAGTTCGGCGCTGTTGTTTCAGTATAAATTCTAGGCGTTCTCTCGTGAAGAGACAAGCAAAAAATGCAGAATAATTTTTTATTGCTTGTGTAATTTTTAAAAATTTATATATAAGAATATAGCGCAAGTTTAACGTACAGTCTACTTAACTATACATTCTTTGTAAAAGTTAGTAGGAGTTCGTAAAAAAATATTTATTCATGATGAACTACATTGTCGTATCAAGAGGCGATAACTAAAATTAACAATGCGATAGCAGTAATCACATAAGTCTACGTAAAGGACTTTTAAAACTATGCACAGACACCTGTCTTGACAGGCAAATGAATACTCGGTAAAATTATTCTGCATTGAAAGAATTTATATCATACAATAGACTTTACACTTTTCTATTTCTTCCTTGTTCTTCACGAGAGATCATCCTTAACCGGTGTGCTACGTTTTATCGAACGTCCTGTACAATAATCTTCACGACTCGCTGAAAAGTACAATCAAAGAGGGAATCTTTTCTTTACAGGTTCGTACTGTCAAATGGCACCAGGTGATTATTCTCATCGTCAACTTGAAAATCTTGACTCGCGATTAGAAGGGGGAAAACGCTTGAACCAGTAAAAATTCATTGAATCATTTCACACTCGGTCACAACTGCGTTAAATAAAAAAAAAATAAAGACTATCGCGCAGGACGCCTATTCTCCCTCGTCGTGTAACAGGGACTCGGCGTGAATTAACGGTATTCCGTTTACACACGTACATCCAACTCACACACAAACACACACACATTCGTACGTATAGAGTGCGTCTCTTCTCGGACTGTCTCGAGCAGTCTCGAGAGAGAGGAGCGATTAGGAGCGATCCTCGTCATCCGGCGTCGTCGTCATCGTCAGTCGACGCCAGTCGACGCGCGACTCGCGATCGGTGGTGACGTCGCCGAGCTTTCGGTCCACATGCTCACATTTGCACGTGCACGCGCGCCCACGTTCAACGTATCTACCTCACATAAAAGTCCACGATGATTGGCGTGAAAACGAGTAGCTACTGGAAATTATGCGTAATACTTGCAGCCGTAGCTGGCGGCACCAGGGGCTGGGTAATAGGAGGCGGTCACAAATACAAGCTGACGAACACGCTGATCTTCAGAGAGGCCGAACCGCCAAAATCCGGGGGTGACGTTGGGTTCAGGCTGACCGGCGACCTGGATGTGACCGCCCTGTGGCAGGATTCCAACGATCCTAATATCTTCTTGCTTAAATTCGAGGTATGTCGAATCTTTTCCAAATATCGTGAACTGAAATCTCCGATCAGGTTCCTTGTTTTCGAAAATGTCAAGTAATTTTAATCGTGATTTAAGTCATTCTTTATTTTACTTCAATTTTGATTCTAAAGAATTAGTTAATTTTTTCTTTTTTTTTAAATAAAATATATTTTAATTATAAATAACGTTTAAAAAAAAGTATTAATTTTCCAAAAAGAAAATAAATAATATAAATTTATTAAATCGTAAAAATGTCTTACCTGCTAATGCGTTGAACAATTTTATTGTTAAGAAGAGACTTGCTTTAATCATCGAATTTGCATAAATTTTATTTAATGAGAGTACTTATCTATATATTTATATACACTTCAAAGAACAATAAGACTAATTACATATGTTTTATTAAAATAAAAATTTAATTATATATTTTCATTGTACGTACAAATTCATTTTCAAAATTTTTTTGCAAAACTGTTAGGATTTTTGACTTTCTACCAAATCTTAATTTTATCACGTTTATTTCAATGAATTAAAATAAAAAAAATACTTTTATAATATGATAAATTATTATGTTTATTTCTTACAAAAATTATTTGAATTATAGATAATATGTAGAAGAAAAGAAAATTATTTAAAATAAAAAATACAATAGTTAGTTTGTTGCATTCCGTATAAACGCATGCTTCTTTATATTCTGCACGTGTTGCAATCGCAAAACTTCAACCGTTATCACTTAACGGAAACAAGATAAGTGGTTGACGTTTCGGTATGCATTATTCATTCTGTCTGTAATTATATGTGTTACCTTTCAAAAGTTTCCGTGCAAGAAACAAAGTACCTTCCGAAAAAATTTCAATGCTGCGAAAAATACGCTCATTGATACTGAGGGAGGTCATGTCGGGCTTACAATCTGATGTTGATAACCCTCCGGGAGTGATAAGATGTTTCTTGAACTACAAAAACTTGAAGAGAACCTTGAAAATTTATTAATAAATCAGTTAGCAACACAACTTATAATATTCCTATATATCAGAAAAAATTTTAAAAAGATTTTAAAAAGAAAAGTTTGAGATTTATTGAGAAAAAATGTTTAATATATTAGTAATTAAAGTAAAACATAATTATTAGAAAAATGTATTGTGGTTCAAGTGTTCTTAAAGTAAAAGAATTATTATTGATAAGTAAGAAATTTTTTACATGATATCTCTTGGAAAAAAAAGAATTGTTCAATAAATTATATTACTATATTAGTAACTGATGATGTTTTATGAATTAATTGAATAGTAATCATCAGTTACTGATATAGTAATCAGTTTATGGAAACACTTTATCAGTTTTTTTTTTAAGGGATTTGTTTTATAGAGCAACTTGAAAAATTTTTTAACAAAATAATTTTTTATTTTAATTATTTATACAGGAAATTATACAGGATTCGATAGTTCGTTCACTGTAATAAATCCTATTATAATATTCTTTTATAATTTTTATAATAAGTATTCTGATATTCTTTTTTCAGTTACTATCACCGCAGTTATGGATCAAGTCTCGGCGAGCTCCGGAGCCGGAAGGCTTCGTGGAGCACTCGTCCAAGGTGGAACAGGTCGCCGAGAATCCCTTTTTCGTGCTCTGGCGACACGGCGACATCCAGGCCGTGTACATGGACCCGACCGAGAGCACGTCGTTCGCGAATCTGAAGCGTGGTCTAGCTAGTCTCTTCCAATACCAAACACTCGACGACGAGGTGCGCCAACGAGACGCTTCCGGCCTCTGTGACGTGGCCTACGTTACGTCCGGAGATGTTATCGAAAAACGAAAAACTGCATGTGTCTACGATACGCAGCCATTATCGAAACAACACCCGAATCCAATGTTTGCCGTCAGACTCGAGAGCTATCGCAATTCCAAGTACGTGCTGACGCAGTCGTTGCTGCCGGAGCACGTACTCGATTATGAGACGCACAAAACGACCTTGGTGTCCAAGCCTGACATCGGTACGAGTGTGTTATCGGAGAGAACGCTGAAACAGACAGCCGAGGTTCTGAGCGCGACTACGGTTCAGGCCGACTCCGCGAAGCATGCGGTGATGCTCCTCAAGCCCGGATATAAAGAAACCGACATCGATCTCAAACCGGAGCCGCCATATGTGGCCGCCATATGTCCTGACGCCGGATGTCCCACGGTAAATTCTTCTGCCTATTCTAACGTTTCCATTATTCTCTCGGACGATAGAAACAGATAACTGTAACGTACCGATAGAAAACGTTTCGACGCATAAAACTGAAAGAACAGATAAATTGAAAGAAAATAGTACAGATCATGCAGAGTCTGTATTATGTCATGCGTTATCAAGAGTTTCAAATGTACTGGTGAGATTAAATCATTTTAGAACTCGATCGTTTTTTTTTTAGAACTCTTCTAAAATTTAACACAAGTTAAAAGTACATTGATTTTTATAAAACATTGAATGCTACATTTCTTTAAAAAAAGAAGTGATAAAGTGTTTCAATAAACTGATTACCGTATCAGTAACTAATGATATTTCATCGGTTAACTGAATAGTAATCATCAGTTTTTTTCTTGGAGGGATCAATAATTATTGATAAAAACTTGATACAATGAAAGCCGCAGTGCGTTCAATTTTTTAACTAAATATCTTAGGTCAATAATACTGACATATTATTTTATTTTTGGATTGCATTTCTTAAACAAAAACTAAAAATTAAATTTTGGAGACATAAATGCAAACTAGAAAGTGTTTTCTATCAGATAATATAACAATTTTTATAATCTCGTTGCAGCTTGATAAAGCGATCGAAGAATATCACGAAGCGCTCACCGTCTCCGCGCTGGGCACAGCGAAATCCGCGTCGGCTTTCCTCAAGCTTTTACCTCTAGTCAGGAACGCTTCACCCGAGGAACTGCATAAAGTCCTGAAAACGCCGCGTAATCAGCGGATAAAGATGCAGCTGCTGGATGTATTCGGCGCCGCGTCTACAATGCCCGCTCATCAAGCTGCCATGAAGATACTCCGGCAGGATGAGACCGGCGACGAGACCGAGAGATATCTATGGGCATTGTCCCTCTCGCCGACGCCACACGTCGACGTTGCTAGAGATATTCTCAAGCGTTCCGAGGAGACGATGCAAAACGACAAGGTATCCGAAACCTATGCAATCGCAGCGGGCGCGATGGCGCGGCATTACGGGTCTGCCACGGTGATAGAAAAAGCCCGAGTCAGCCTGGAACTGGGCCTGGAGACCTGCACCGGTGAGGAGTGTAAGCTCAAGTTCCTGCGAGCTTTGAGAAACTTGAGAAGCCCGGCGGCGATACCCACGTTGCTGGAGCACGCGTTAAGCGACAGCAAAGCCATCAGCGTCGCCGCCTGGCGCGCTTTGACGGCTTTCCCGCGTGAAGCTGTGACCGACGAGCTGAAGAGTGCGGCACACAGAGTTTTCTATCAAATCGGAGGACCACGAAGGGACAGTAGCGCGCGAACTCTCGCGCTGGATGTTATTCTCGAGAACGGGCCTTCTCAAGAGGTTTTACGCGATTTCGTCAAGTATTTGAGCAGTAACGACTCGGTCTATGAAGTCCGCAAATATCTAAGTCAACGTCTGAACCAAATTGCCGAGAGGGACACGCGATTCGCCGAATATCTCACGAGTATATACGCAAGCGGCAATGTGACGCTCAACAATTATCATGTGCAAGCGCAGCGGGGTCTTAGCACCGCTTTCACAAGGCACTTCATGCGTTCGCCCGACAGCAACGGTTCTTTGCTTACCATCCAGGAAGTGAATTCCGGTCTCATGAAGCGCGGCATCGTTGACGTCGTACTGGAAAACAACATACAACGGCAAGCGATGTTCTCGTTGGGACTGTTCGCCGGCGGTCTTGGCAGCTTCGTCTCGAACCAGGACGAAGAAACGGAAGCCGACGACGAGGTGGCTACTGCTGGAATGGAGATCGACATTCTCGATGTCGGGATACGACCGTTCGTCTTCTTCTCCGGACAGGGTGAGCTGATGGGCCACGTCTGGTCCGGTACAGCGGATACGAGGACTCCCGCTTTTCAAGCTCTCGCTTCTCTGTACAGTCATAACGAATATGTGCCATTGGGATCCGGTTTTGTTGCTGAGCTCGACATTCAGGGCGCTGTGAGCTTCGAGCTAGCTGGAGAGATCCAGCTTAGTCTGTGGTCAAGGAACGCACACTCGCTGGTCGAGATGAATGCCGGCGTGATGATTCACGGCGGTACCAGGGTGCACACAGGTTTTGTGCAGAGCAAAGCGGAATTCACAGTGGCGTTGGAGCCAAAGCTTCAGCTGTCCACCAACCTGGACTTTAGCGGGCCAGTGGCGTTGTGCATGAGACTAAGCCAGCCGGTCACTACAATGAAGCATCAAATTTACAAGATCGAGAGAATACCCGGCAGCCGGCACAGATTGAGGAAAACGCGCCGATCGAAGATTCACTCACCCGGTAGGTCCTACATGCTCAATCAAAAGAACAATGAAATGTGCGCGAAGTTCACGAACTTAAGTTAACGCATACCTAAGACTGCTCAAGAACTTTTTTGATAATAATCGAGATAAAGGACCATGAAACTGTTTTTTTTTTTTTTTTATTGTGACCCAATAGTATAATAGTGGAATCTGAGTATGGCAGCGGTTGTGTTCAAATCGATGGATAATGCTCTACATTTGATCCCCGATATATGATGTTCGAAGTTTTTTTTTTAATACATCGGTTACTCAATTTTATACTATATTAGTTACCATATACGATATTAATACTGTTACATGAAAACTGTTTAAAAATTTTTGATATAGGAGATAAAGTTTTAAATCTGGAAAATTTTTTTGCTTAATTATATATATCTTGAAAATTAATTTCCAACAGGATTATTTTTTTAATTGAAATTATAAAGACAATTTATCTCTGATTCGTCTTGTTTTACATTCTACTTGAATTTTACTTTCGACATTACGCGATAGAGATGCAATATATTCTTCTTTTCTTCGAAGGTCATGACGCATCTGGGTTTAACTGTATTTAGATTCTGTATTTTGTATGCTCGTTTCTACACAACGATAACTCCGTTAATTCTGTTAATAAAAAAGCGAAAGACATGTATTGTTTGTTCAATGTCTACAACGTACGATCCAATTGATTATCATTGATTAACGGCAACCACACTCGGAGACGACCATGTCCTCGTAGCCGTACTCGTAGGTCAAAGTACCTCTGGCATCCAAGTAGAGTAGACTCGTCGGTGCCAGTCTGGTGGGTACGCAGCAAGCTCTGCCGATGAATTTGTTGCCACGGAGGTCCTCGCTGGCCTGGAGTGCGCCGTGCATCAGCGTCTGCACTATCGCGTGCTTGGTCGGGCTGAGGTGATCACCCAGCGGGAAGAAGCACTTGCCGGTACACTGGTAAGCTTCGTATCCCGGCGGTGCGACCACCCACTCGTCGTACGCGATCAAGGCAAAGTCCACATACATGGGCCGCCGGCGACAGCTGTTCCGACGTCGTCTTCGCGGCAACTCATCTTCCCAGCGATCCTGATCCTCTTGTTCCTCCGCAGATCGACGATAACGCCGGACCTTGCTGTAGTTCAGCAGAAGGATCGGATTGTCGCCGTAAGGATGATAAGTCAACCTGCCGTGGACGTAGAGCTTGACGGTGCCGCCGTTCCTACCAGCGACGACGGATGTGATGTCGAAGGCCCGCCAGGCGTCGTCCTTTCTGGATCTTCGGATCACTTCGCTTTCGTTCCTCGTTGATAGATTGTTCAACGATCGCACTCTGATTATCGCGCCGGCTATCCCGAGCAATTCCGCGGCCTCCAACGTCTCGTCGATACTGATGGACGGGATCACGAACTCCAGGATCCTGCCTCCGTCACTGAGCGGACCAGAAGTGTGCACCGGCTGAACTGCGCGGACGACGTCTGCGTCCGGACGCCGATGGTACAGCTGTAGCATGTATCTGGACAGAATGCTCCGATGTTTTCGGCGTGCAGCGTCACGAGAGAGTCTCGCGTTGGTCCTGTCGAAGGGAGGTCGACGTGACGTCGACGATGACGATAACGACAACGACGACGACGACGACGACGACGACGATGAAGACGGGATCGTCAGATCGAAATGGATCAGTGCTTTCGCGCGCATGCTGGAGCTCCAGCGGCTAACCGATCCAGTCTTCCACAAACAGCAGACGAAGAACGCACCCGCGACAAACAGCAGCCAGTATCCCGGAGCTCTATATGTCTTAGACGAAGATGGAAAAATAACGGATTTTTTCAGAGAAACCCTCATAATATTAGAATCTTTTTGCACTTTAGACGGTCGGTATATTTCTCAGTATTAGATTGAAATAAAATCTATAAAAATCGTAAAAACGAGATTCTGTTTCTGTACGCTCGCATTTGATGTTCACTTCCTAATTTTTGACCTGTATTTTCTTTAAACAAAATATGTTATGTCCTAGGTTTTTTTCCTTTGATTAACTTTAATCCGCGTCCGGTTCCTGGAGAAGAAACGACGTTGATGCCGTTCTACCTCGGACTGCGAACGTCGCATCCTTCCAAAGATGAGAGCTCCGGTTGAAGGACCGCTCTCTCCAAATAGCCGCCAATCGAGGCGTTCAAAGTTACCGCCTGGAATACCCTTATCATCCGCAGACCACCACTCGACCGAGCAACCCTACATGCTTTTACCTCGCCAGTTGTGGCGCTCGTCGGTATCTTTAGCCGAAGAACATCGCTTTAGATAATGGAAATCGATGGCCTTTTTTCTGACGCAGAAAACAGAATAGTAAGATTTCTTAATTTTACATCGCATGAGCAAGACATTTTAATTAAAAAAAAAATTATCTTTCTAATCTTTCAAAATTTGATAATTTTTAATTTTTATTTCAATGATATAATTATCTAAAAAGCACAATATTATTTTAATAATCATAATTGAAAAATTCTAATTTTTAAATGGAGAATGTCTTTACTCTCTCTTTTCCTAAACTATATTTTTTCCTCTCAATTCATGAAAATTATTACTGATGAATGAAAATATATTTTTTAAATTAAATTTCCGTGTGTAAGCAATTTGTCTTTAGCGTTACATAATTTCATTTCAATATTTATAAATTTTGAAAATATATTCTCAAAACATGATCTCTTTTTCTGTGTGTAGCGTTCAGCATGTCCAACAAACGGCAATATCTCTTTAAAGTTGTCTCGGTCGACGAATCAGAGGAATATCATCATATCACGTGAGACCCCAGACATGTCTAGTACGTTTCGCTCGTGCAAGCCGCCCTCGTTTATCAAGGTATATCGATGCAAAACGATAAAGCTAAAAGCGTGTGTACTAGTTGGTAACGCAGCGCGGGGCAGTTTAAATTTCACCGGCCGGCGCGCGCGACG
>QKQZ01055483.1:0-12819 GCA_003595255.1 Solenopsis fugax | reverse complement strand
AGCGGCGCGATGGAGTCTGTCCGATGGCGCAGTCAACGTCGGGACCGGCACCCCAAAAGATCATCCCACGCGACTAAACTCACGTTCGCCAATCCACCCCTTTTCTGACTGGCCCCCCCTCGAGAGATGTCGCATCCTCGGCGTAAATAGTCCCGGTCGCACGTACAAGCGTCCTTACGAGGAGCGTAAACTCGCGTGTGCGGATGACGGACGTTTGGACTCGCGTGCACGATTCACGAAGAAAGTGCGTCCAGTGCGGCTGTGCGTCTGTGCATGCATGCGTGCGTGCCTCGCCGGCACGTTGACAAACACCTCCTTCCGTTCCGCTGCGATCCCGATACGAGGGGAACCGCGAGGAAAGGTGACGTGCCGCCCCGTGATTATTAGCCGGGGTCGACAACCCCGGAGCCAGAGGACGCTCCTCCGACGATGCCGCAACGTGCATCGCGATTACTAACTGCTCCGGGACGACACCGACGAGCTTCCCCGGCGAACCCGAAGCGGCCTCGTTGCGAGATGCGAGCGACGTGCAGCGCAGGGTGAAGAGGAACGGAGATTCTCTCTCTTGCTCTCTCGAGCGCGTACTGCGGCTCGAAGCAAACACGTACGTGCGTTCGCGAAGAATTTGGGATCCCCTTTCATTCGCGCATTTACTATTGAAGTACTACTCCTCGATCTTGATAGTTAGTGAGAAAATACGCGGTGCAGACAAGACTGCGTGGACTGAATTGAATTATTCGCCAAGAGAAAAATTTCTTTTTCCCACGGAAATTTTCTGCGAATTTTTATACACAATATCTCTCACAACCGAAACCGAGGAGCGTGCCTGCGCCACGATTTACCCGCAGCCATCTACACAGGTTTATCGTCGCGCAGGAAATGCATTTACAGTTTGTTTAAATCGGACGTTTGAATTTCTCCCTGAGACACACGACGACGAAGCGTTTCGTTTTCGCGAATAAACTCTCGCGTGAAACGATGGCACGTGGCCGTTATATTACTGATCCACCGCTCACGTTTTTGTACGTCAAGTTGTTCCCAGTGCCGGGTTGCAAGCTGCGAACCTCCGATACGACCCTGCGATACGCGCCTTTTCGAGGACATTGACCTCCGCTTCCGCGTCTGTCTGGCTAGTTTATCTGTTTTCCCTGGCACTCAAACGTCCTCGAACGTCATCGAATTTCGATAGAGCGCATACCACGGATGCAAATGCGCAAAATATTTTTCACGGAACATTCCGAGAACAAATTTCACGAGGTATCTCGATATCAAGTCCGTCGATTCGTTCCTCTTGGGTGTACATTTATCGCCTGACATTATTGCTTGGAACTTTTATATTGAGCAGAAAGAAAAATTTCGAACATTTGTCTCGTGATGTTCAGTAAATGCATTGTTAAGCACTGATCATTAAATCAGTTGAGTGCTAAATTGGCGAGATGTACGAGGCGAGCAGTCTAACGATTTAAATCCATTGTGATTAGTAGTTGCAGCTTCTTCCAGTCGATGTATCTCCGCTAGTTGTTAATCGTTGCTCGAACGATACCGTTCGTATCGCAATTTCCAAATTACCGTCGTAATTTCTCCATTGAGTTGACCCACTAACGCGAATTTTACGTCTGTGTGTATGTGATTTACGCTCCTTTCCATTTCGCGTCCTTTTATACGAACTAATTATCGTATACAGTATTTTGTCATTTGTGTAATTTGAATTTGGCGCATGCAGAAGTGAAAAATTGAAACTTAATCGCGCGACCTCGCTTAGATGGCGCGTAGACGAGGTCGCGCGATTAAGTTTCAATGTTTCATTTGTATGCTTAATTATAATATTTGTCAATCCCTGCAGAGAATAAAATAATCAGTCAGTATAATCAGGCATAATTGACATACAAAATACGCGTGAAATTAAAAGTCAAATATTTAATACCATTTAAAATCAAACTTTAACGAGAACAGAATTATAAAGGAACGATTAATAATAATTTGAAACGTTAAAATTTTGAAGAAATAATCCGTTTATGATTTAGATCGATGTCTCACCTTCGCAAAAAAATTAAAATGTCCGTTGTGAATCAAAGCATCATGATCATTTATCACAACGGCGACACATTGCGACGCAATCTGACGCATCGTCTATAATAATAGGTGGCTTCTGTTTCCCATTTTCCCTCAGTTCCTTCCTCTTATCGTGTCTTTTTCTTCCTCTCCCAAGAATGACTACAGTCTTCGAAGTTACTCCAGCGGCCAACTGCGCACTCATCCGTATAAGGGGCGAGGTTAAATACATTACAGGCTGCAAAAGCCGCATAATTATTACACGGCCATCATTACAATTTCGCTAATATTACTTCCCTCGTGCGCGACCCACTTGGACACATACGAATATTAATTTCGCTTCTCATCTCGTCCGCTTATTTGGAGATTAAATGAAGACTGAGTCTGTGAAACATAAAGCGTGCCTCTCAATAAGTGAATTACATGTAACAGTGGATCGATTAAGAAAGCGTTTAACTTTTTTATTAAATAAAGATGTAATTTTTGTTAATTAATGGAAAAAGAACTGTGAAGCTATTTTTATTATTATGAATTAATAACAGAGACATAAAACTCAACATTCATACAATGTTTTCGTTTTATATTCGCTCATCGTGAAACCAATAGTGAATGAAAGATCCTATTAGTAGCATATTCTTCGCACTTGAGGCATGTAAAGCTTGTCAAGCATTTATTAAAGCTGCAATACATTTCATTTCTATCTGCGTCTAAGTAATAACACGCAAAGTCATTGAATGTGATTCTACGCTAAAATTTTTTCTTGCGTACATCGGTTGAATCATAAATTCGGAGAACAGTTAATCGTATTGGCAATTTATTCCTAAATATTCGTTTATCTCTTTTGATAAAAATGTCTGAATTAAATTAATTATCTTCCACTTTAATCATTTAATTTATGCCGACGAACGCAAGGTACTTGATCAAAGCAAATTTTAAACTGTTTGTAACTTGCCTTTCGTTTTGTACGCGTAACGGCGTGACGAAAATAATCAAATGGCGCATTTAAAATTTCGTGAAATTCACAAAATTGTTTCGGAAGGACCATATTTCGGCGGATTGTCGCTTCCGGTCACGTCACAGTGATAAATTTCATTACTCCCGAATTCGAAGTGCGTCCTTTCCTGCGGCCATCTCGACGATTGGCCCGGACCGCTTGGACTGCTTTGTGGCAATTTCATCCGTTCGATGCGAAAATAAAAATCGTTCGATGTTTTTCGACGAGAGACCGGAAAGCGGAAGCGTGCGAGAAAGTTTGTCACCATTGTACCGCGTAATTTTTCGTCGCGATGCGAAAATGTCGATCACGCGCGAGGATAGTTCATCGGTATCACGGAATTCTATCCGCGTCGTTTTCTTCCAAAGATTTTTTTGTTTGTACCGCTTGCTTTCCAAGCTGAAAGAGAACGATCGCCAGATTGAGGGTACAAGTTTCATAGAGCGTCGTAAGAAATAAAAATACTGAACGTATCTCGGATGAAATAAGACCGAAGAGGAATAGCTTTACGGCTGAAAAGTCGTAAGTTTTTTTTCATTCTTTTTTTGAAGATAAAACCTGAAAAAAATGCTGTGCCGTAGGAGAGGTACTACTTCTTAAATCGTAGAGCCACTCGAACCCTTCCCCGTTATCGGTCGATATTTCGTTATCGAGAAGAAGTAGCTTCCTTGATAAAATGTGACGGATATCGGGGTAAATTACAAAACGGCACTAAAAACGTTAGGATATTCTTGTTCAACGATATTGTCGCATTTGCTGCGAACACTGAATTTCTCATGAGATTCGTTGCACGGGGGACGCCATTGTGACCTATAAATCCCTATAGGTCGTTATCCAGATATAAATAGCCCTTTTCCTCGAAATATATGAAACTGAAATAATTCTAGTTAATTAAGTAAGATACTTTGTATTTTTCAATTAAATGAAAATAGCATTTTTTGAATAATGAAAATAACTGTGAAATTTTATATTCTAAATAATTTTACATTTGAGCCACTTTTATAATTCTAAATTAAAATAAAATTGTAAATGCATGAGGGCATGCATGCCTCACCAAATAATTATTTCAACAGATGCGCTCCTAATGTGAAGTTAATTACGGCTCGGTTATTCGTAATTAAATATCGTTGTCACAATACGATTCAGTTAAGCCGGTCAAAGAAAGTTACGATGGAATACGATAAGATGATAGGATGAGGAAGGAAAAAAAACGAATTCAGGATTTGAGGAACGGGAGCAAAGTTAAATCTGTGCCGCCTAAACAGCCTCTCTCATATCTTGTTGAAACAACCAGCGTGTCTCGGCGGGCCAATAAAGACCAACTCTTTGTTTTTCCTGTCTTCCGCGATGAAGAGAGAAACCTACCCCACGTGTAATCCTCGATTTCGACGTAGATGTAAAAACGCGAAGGCCGAATGTTTCGACGTAGAAGCAAGTGGAGAGAAAAGTAAAGTTGTAAAAACAATAGAAATTTTGAAAAATTTCTGAAATTGCGCGAATTGGTATGATAAATAGAAAGACTTTATATATGTTAGTAAGTCCACAAACAGTTTTTTTTTTTTTTTACGAAAGTGAATAGTACTCTCAAATTTGAAAACAATAATTAGAAAAAAGGGCAAAAGTGAGGCGCGAATTTCAGTACGCAACATAATGAACAAATTTTATTTTAAATACATAAGGTCTGACGTTTTGATTCAATTTTGAACCATTTTTAACAAATTAACGAATAATTTTTTTGTTATTCATAGCATAATAAAGAATAAGTGGTGTACATTGTTAACAATAATGAATTTTTCAATCACTATACAAGCTGTGATTAATTACTATATACATAAGTATATTGAAAATCTGATGTAATAAATGTAGAAGCTTATATCATACAAATAAGTGCATGGCTGTATGTTATTTTAAGACGAGATATAAAAAGAAAACGTATATTGCAGACATTGATAACCTTGATAGTTTGATACAGGTTCAGATTGATACATAATCAATAGATCTGATGTAATGAGAATAAATTCTAGGGAATCTATAGTTTTTTAATATTCTTATATAAGTTTCAACATTGCGTTATTGTTGTTTACAATTATAATAAAGTAGAAGAGTTAGAGGAGACTTTTTATAACAATTCTTCTATAATATATACATAGAAGATATTGCTTATAGAATTATAGGACCCTATAGCGATTTGAAGACTAAAGTATTTCCAACATATCATGTGAAACTTTTAAGGAGATAGATATATAATGTGTTTCTGTTTTAAAAATATGTAGTATATTTGTTTAAAAAAGTAAGATGTAAAATTACATTGAAAAAGAGTTATTAAACTTTGATGCATTTTTATCAAAATATCATTTTTTAAAACGGTAGCTAAAATAACTCAAACATGATTTATCCGATCAATTTGAAATTTTTAAATAATATTTTTAATAATGCAGCATCGGATTACGAAAGCTTTTTCTAGATGTTTAATTAAAAAAATTTTTTTTCTTCAATTATAACAAAAAAAATTTTTTTTAACGCGATTTTCAAATTCAAATGTGTGCAATCTCGTGAAAAATAAAATAAAAAAAAATTTTCTCCGAAAATAACAAATGTAAAGAAAAAAATGTTCTTTTTAATTTCAAATAATTTAAGAAGAATCGTGTCTTCCATGCAGATATATAGAATAGTTATTTAGAAAATGCTATTATTATATACTTATTTTCATATTCTAATTTTGCATCTTACTTTTTTTATATCTTTAATAAAAGTATATATTTTTAAAGCAGAGAGAGAGAGAAACATATTATTTATCCATTCAAATAAAAGTTTTATTTTGTTTTGAAAAATACTCTACTTTTTATTCGCTGTGGAATTGTTAATCCCTTAACACGTGAATTTAAGAAATTATTATTCTCTGAAGAAAAAAAAAGGAAATACGTAACGTCCAACGAATATTTTTTTTTATTTGCAGAAGAGATGGACATGCGTGCATTTCATGAAGAAAGGAAAAGGAAATTGTAAATGAATGTGTAAAAAATATGTTTTAATGAAATAACAACGGACGGGATTGCCGTCTAATAAACAATTTCGTACACGTCGTTTTTGCAATGCAGAGCAACGCTTTGTATTTTCCTCGGTGAAGCGGCAACCAGTTAAGTGAAAAAGTAAAGTATATGAAGAGGTGAATGGTGTCGCGTGAAAAGTGCCCTTGGACAGCGGATTCGTGAAAATGAAGTGTTGCTCCCTTTTTGCAAGCTCCACCAAGAAGACACGCGAGTATAATTTCGACCGCGATCGCACGGAGAATCACGCCAAATGGAAGCTTTAAAACGCTACGCGCAGTTAACGGAATTGCGGAAAGAGCATCAATTTCTTTTCCCGCCGACCCGGTGCGCTTCCGGAGAATGGACGAAGCTGGATTCCGGAAACGACAGGTGTGGGAGGAACACCGGGATCGCCAGGTAAGAAACTGGACGATCAATAGTCTCAGAAACGTACGCTCCGGTCCTTTGTTCGGTTTCGCGAAACTAGTAATTTGGATCTCAATTAGAGAGAAAAGTCTTTGGAATTTCTCGGAATATTGGGTAACTGAATAGAGAGAGAGGGAGAGTTGCGTGGTGAATCCGCTATTATCATTAATTTCGTACGAATATGCATTTAATTAATAGTAATATTTAATTAACGTTACCTTAATAAATACGGAGAAATAATTGCAACCCCGGCGACGCAGAGATAATATGCGCTTCACGTAATGCGACGGCCGTCACTATCTTTCGCTGCGACATTTAACTTCGGTAACTCGCAAAAGATGTAAAGACAAAAGACACGAGTCTCGGCAATTTGCTACATTCTTATTTATTCGCATCGCAGAGAGTCCCAGTCGTCCAAACGGAAAACCAGATTAAAGAAATTAAACCGGCTGCTTTTCATCGGGGACGTTTTTTTCTTCCGTCGTTGCGAGCACGCTCCATCCCTCGTTTCTCGTGGTTGAGTTTTCTTTCTCCGCGGGCGTTTGAGATACGCGGAAAACGGTTGAGTGTCCAAAGAGGAAGCTTAAAGTCAGTTGACCCCGTTGTACTTTTTTCCAGTAATGTATTATACGATATTTTTTTAATCCTCGGCACGTAGGCGAGCAGAGGAAACGTTGTTTCCCCTCGTCCCCATCTCGCGGGAGACTTCGTCTTCTCCTTCTCCATCCCTTTCTGATCTGCCGAGGACAATGACCTGACGACGGTTGCATTAAATAAGCGAGTTATTTCCATCGTCACTGGAGACGTCTCGTTACGAAAGCAGCACATCGCGTTAAAGAAAATTTCATTATATCCACTGCACTGGATCGAAGTTTCGTCGAATTTTTTATAACGCGTGTAAACGGGTACACAAATATCTATAAACACGTACACACACACACACACACACACACACACACACACACACACACACACACACACACACACACACACACGAGTAAGATTTTCTTCGTTGGGAGTATCGATTTCCGTAACGCGCATTACGTCGAAGTCGTTCGTTGCATCATTTTACGTACATAGTTACAAAATACATACCCCTCGATCCGTTCTCCCCGTGTCATTTCCTATCTCAGCCTTCTTTTCCTTTTTTTTCAACTTCTGAACGGTTCTAGCATTTTTTTCGTCTCACAAAATCTTGATAAGTAGATCGCTTTTGGACAATTTGATTACGTCTTCGATGCGACGAGAAGAACGCGAGTGTGCCTCTCTTATCGCATCTTCATTTTCCAGCGTTCTACTTTAGTCAGTCGTTCTTGCAAACGAACTTGTTCGATCTAAATGAATCAAGACGCAAAATAAATATTTTGAATTCGGGATACTTTCACATTTTATATATTTTTTTTAACCAGAAATATTGTAAAAACATGCATTATTATTTTTCAAACAAAAATCAAGTAACCAATTATTTGATTTGCGCAACGCAGGATTTTAATCAATTCTTTTGTTTGTGAAAAACAAATGCACTTACGAAATGTGTTGTTTTGTGCCTATAATAATTAATATACGCAATAAATAATAATTATTCCGTTTATAACTCGTTATATAATAATTCATTTGTTATATTATTATTTGTTACATGATTCTGATATGATATACGTTACATAATAATTCAATCCTTTATCAATAGTCCCGTAATGAAAAATACACCAGAGTGTATTTGGAAAATTAATTGTCACAGTGAGCGTTCAGTTATGCAGGAGAATCGGAATCATATTTACAATTGGCTTTATAAATATGCATCGGTGCCGTACTTTTATCGGCACGTCTAATTGTAGTATGAGATTCAATTTCTGCAACTTTGGATATTCTGTCCGTGTTTAACAGCTCATACTGCGACCGCAACACATCATTAATGAGGGAGCTTGTTTGATCATCGCGCGCGCATCACAAATGTTTTCACCTTGGTACTCCCAATCAGGCTAATAATGTTTCGTCGGTAGTGACGTTCTACGTAGAGTCTCCACCTAGAAACGCATCGGCCGCGGCGTTTGTGCGCAGTTGATGCGAGATGGTCGGAGTGGTAGCCAATCTCATTACAGCTACCAATTGTTTTCGGCTCGCGTTGAGCTGCGGCAGCATGCGTACCGCAGGCTCTCCGCATTTTGTCCGTCAATCCCGCTGTTTTTCGCGAGAATTAAAAGAATGAGGTTACAGTAGTTGAAAATTTATTATTCCGGTATGAAAGCGCGTTTCTTTAGCTCAAAATTTTTGCTTTCCTTTTTCACAAATCACTAGTATTTTTTTGTGACAAATGTGCACGATACATTTCTGACATGTTAAACATTTAGTTATATTTTTTATTGTATATATACTTTTAGTATTTTAAAATATTTTTTCTGGTACCTCTCTTATTACTTTTGAAAATATAATAGAATGGAAAATTCAAATAAAATTTATTTTTTATTCCTTAATTGTTATAACAATAATTAAATTTACAATTGCACCTAATACTGATTATCTTTAAATTGTGTTGTTTTTAATTCTGACAATCAAATAAACAAATTACAGTTTTTTATTTGAAATTATATAAAATAATATAAATATAAATTCTTTTTTGAATTTAATTTTGAAAGAAAAGCGAAAATTATTTTGAATTATTGAGATTCTTGTTATTTCTTTTTAATTGTATCAGCACTGTAAATAAAAATTGCAAATATTAATTTGTGTATTAATTGTATATATATTCAAACTGGTTAATTATATAGTAATTATTTTACTTACACTGAGACTTTTGTATGTCTTAGAGTAATATTTGAATCTCAGTTCTTAGTGTACACGAAAACAAAGTTTGAGACGCGATGTAATATTTTAAATGTACACTAAGAGAATTTCACTGTCCTCTTAATTAAGTTTTATTTAGAAATGATACACTTGGAAAGCGACGTTATAATAGTGCTGAATTGAATTTGAACAAGTGTTTGCTACGAGTTATTGACAAGAACTGAGAAATTTAACTCGAGATGAATTTTCAGTTATTAAGAAGATGCTTAAGAGAAAAGATGTTTAATAAATGTCAGTAAAATATTTTTTTATTCTACGCGAGATATGCGTGCACATTTTTCGCAAATAGTCGCTGATTTATTCCTCGTGAGTAAAAAAAAAGAATTATTTATTAAAGATGAAAATAATAATCTTTATTAAAATAATGTTAACCAACAACTCACGCTTTCTAATATCAAAAGTAATACTTAATGCGGTTTTTCGAAAGAAGAACTTTAAAATTATTTTAAAAAATGAAAGCAGAATAAAGGACTACATACACGAAGACCGAGATGCGTTTATTATTAGATAAGAGTAAGTCTTTTTACTGCTGTGTGAGAAGTGTCTCGAAAAGAGGTTCAGAGATCCTTTTTTTCTTTTCAAACATAAAGGAATACAGATTGTAAGATAAAAGGTTTAACGGGATATTCTATTAGGCATTGGTTGTTAAAGAAACTATTTGAAAGAATGAAAGAGGTTCTTAAAAGATTTTAAAAATATTAGAACCCTTAAAATACACAATTTACCAATGATGTCACTGTTACGTTTATTTTATTATATTTATTAATGTCTGAAATACTATTAAAACATTGAGAAAAATGTTTTCATGCTTCATACAAAATGCATTCTGGTATTACCAATCTGAATTCTAATTATTGTGATAGAATTTTTGAATTTCAGTTGAAAATGTTTAACAATAAGTGTGTGTGTGTGTGTCTCTCTCTCTCTCTCTCTCTCTCTCTCTCTCTCTGTGTGTGTGTGTGTGTGTGTGTGTGTGTGTATCTGATTTGTACCTTTCTAGTTGAATTTATCAGAATTCCAATTTATGGAACCAAATCCTTTTTCCCGTGTAATACTAGGAAAAGTATAAAAAGATAAATGTACTGTTGGCATTAATAATGTTATAAAGTTAATTTCTAATACTATATTATTATAAAAATACGTTTCGTATTTACTGTTTTAAATTTTGCCTATAATCAGTCTTTTTAGCTTCTTTCTAACTACACTAGAAAATAATCTGGTTATATAAATTGGAAATCTCAATTCATCCGGTATATCTATTGAAAAACGAATCAAAATTCTTCAAGAAATTACCGGATAAATATGATTAATTCTTTCCTATTAATACCAGAATTTTTAATAATGATACTAACTTTATACTTAATTAGGTCAGCATAACTTTTTAATGAAAAAAAAACGTCTAGTGGGTATAGCTAGAAGTTTTATAGATCCAATCGAAAAATATTAATCAAATTCTTATAGTTAAGTCTACGTTATCAAACGTTCTAGTTGTAAAATATTGAAATATTTTATAATCATGATAACTAGAAATTCTATTTGGTGTTCCTAAAATTACTGTAAATACTGTAATTACCAAAAAATACCGTATAAGTCTTCTTGGTATAATTCAATTGTTTTCGATATATTAAAATAGACATAATTTGAAAACAAAATAAGTTTCTCGAAAAATTCAAGTTTTTTTAATGAATTAATTTTTATTTTCGATTAATCGATGTATGATACAATTTTTATATTTAAAAAATTATTTATAAATTTTGATTGACAGTAATGTAAACAATAATCTATCACTCATATGATCTTTTATTCTGGAACTTCCACGATGAGATATCACATTGACATGTGTAACTACGTGCTGCCGATAATCCGTATTACACTGCCGCAACCTTCACCGATACGTTTGTACAAGCGTTGCGACGACGAAGTTGCATGGTGGTATTCACGCATTGATGCGGCACGCGCGGTCGGATTTCGCGTTCGGAACGTGCTGTTGACACGTTTGATAAGGACACTTTTCGCCTATTGAGAGCAAATAAAGGCCCGCGCAGTGCGGCTGGCGTTTATGCGCCGGGCCGATAAATTCGAGCGCGTCATTTCTTTCGCGTCCCGCGGCTCGTTTACGTCAAAATAATGATGCAGTTACATAACGCTCGATACTTTGCGCGTACCTGCAAGCCTATTCGCTCATGCAAATAGAGTTTTTCTTTCCGTGCGACGGGAAAAAGGCGTCGGTGCCCGCATTGTTCGATCGTTTAGATTTTACGCGTTTAATTGCGTTTTACACGTATAAAGAATCGCGATTGATTACGAAATCATGTAATTAATTATAAAATTTACTAAAGTTGAAATGTAGCGCGTTAGATAGTTCTCATCACAATAATAACGATCAATGTTGTGTCCTGAAAATGTATACAGTATATAGAGAGTGATAATCAAAAATATATTAAAATGAAATAGTTGATATTTTATGTGAGAGAAGAGAGATCATAGAGAATGAAAAAAATAAATTAAATACTATACTGTAAACACTGTATCGATAACGTTATACCGTTGCTTTTGTTAGTACATATGGAAAGGGATATACATATAAATATGTAAAAATAAACATAAAAAAAGTCAACAATTCGGTTATTTGATATATGTCTTTTAAATACTGACCGTTTAAACTCGCACAATCGAAGCATTTTTGAAAACTATTCGAAAAATTTATATAAAATTTGCAAATTTGCAGAAATTTCTAATGTTCTAAAATTTTTTAGATTATCAAAAGAATGAATTCGATATTAAAATTTATAAATATAATAGAACAATAATCTAATGCTGAATATAATATTCATAGTATTTAATGATTTAATATAATCATCCTATAAAATAAACTCAAGTTTGGACACGACAATTTTATTAATCTTTATAACTAATAATAAAAATTTATAACTAATGTTTTTTAAAGATTAAAAGTTTTAAGACTGTTTTTAATTTGATATGAAAAACTTTGCTTGTCACATAATAATTTCATAATGTATAAAATTATATATAAAACGTTAAAATGTAGCTTCTTTTTACAAATTTAATTTCAAGTTTCTTAAGATGATGGCATTATAAAGAATTTCTGAAGACGAAACATTGAACATAAAGATATTTACAAAACATGATTATTTTCTTTTTTAAACTTTTTCTTTTTTCATTAAATTGTGTAATTGTCATTTTCATTAAATTGTAAACTCTGCATGAAAGTTCGGAAACTCTTTGATAGAGGTAAGAGCTACAATGTCAAGAAGCAATGTTGATCATTAGCTTCGACATTATATTCCAAGTATATTCTAAGAAATTATTTTTGTAGTAAATTTCTCGTAAACTCTTTACAGTTAACATGTGCCTTGTGACATTCATGCTATTACGACAACTAAAGTACACAGAGATTACATTAACCCTTAAACACACCGATTTTGTAAAATACGGAAACACATTTGCGGGTCTGAG